>JABJVR010022516.1:8862-29445 GCA_025773905.1 Chitala chitala
ACACACACACACACACACACACACACACACTGTAAGTGTATTATTGATAAGTGATCAATGCGACATGGGTCCTACATGCAAATCATTGCAAACCTTGAATTTACATTTAAACGTACGATTTCCATAAATTCCGTTTTGAATTACACTTACGTAACGCCAGCTCTTTAGCTGAGTCTCAAATCATTAAAAAAAATCGATTTAAAAAGGAAACTATATTGCATAGGATTATCTTGATATTTAGGAGAAAAGTATTCACAATAAAATGAACAAAAACACAAAGACTTTGTAAAGTGCGAGCATGATTTATTATTAAACACCGAATAATAAATACACAGCATGTTGTCCATACAACTGGAGCTCCTGTAATTTGGTTCATGACTTGTAAACACAAACAATGCAGCCCACGTGTACAGTAACTTAACTGGAACCAATGATGTTACAACTGCACGGACAAAAGCTTATTCATAACTGAACTTTGCTATCTTTAAAATAAGTTATGTGCACGTAAAATACCTCAAATAAAACAGCACAGACACGGGCAATACAGGACTACCACTTCAGCTACATAGAGATTAAACGCCCCGGACAAAGTGCTTCATAGTTTATAAATTTAATTATAATGATATATATATATATTTTTCCCTACAGGAATCAGGGGCAGATCGGATGTTTGAATTTCACCATTAATTTCCCTTTTCCACTAATAAATGTATATTCATTCTTATACAATTTTACTTCTGTATACGGTTTAACAAAACCTCGTGTATTTGCCGTTGGAACGTAATTCCAACTCAAAAGACTCGACGAAGAAAAGCTTTCAAATGAAGCATCGTGACGTGTAATTGGGCTTGTTTTGTTGTTTTGGCTCTGTGAAGTACAACCTGGTTAATCCCACATATACACAGGTGTCACAATTTACATTTACAAAAATAGCAAACAATGCATTTTGACCTGCAAAACGTTTCATATCCACTCAGTGTAAAATAAAATATATTTATCAATATTTTATATTATATATTTCATTTAATGCAATTCACTTTATTGTTTTTTCCATCTTCACGAGACATTTCTAGAAAAATCATTTAAACTGGTTATTTGTCCGATATTGGGTAACACTGCAGGCAGAACGCTGGAACCCATTAACAAACGATTTTCCAACAACTTGGACTTTATGAGAAGGTGCAGCTGGCAGTGTGTGGGTAGGGGCGGGCTCCAGTGGGTGCAGACCAGCCTTCACATGCTGTGACGCAGGTCACGAGTCACTAGGCCCGTGATGGTGGTCATAGGCCGTACATCACTGAGCTGCTGCTGCCGGCGTTCAGTGAAGCAGGCCAGCCGGGCGATATCTAGGGGGGTGTGGGTGTGCTCCCTAGTTTGGGCGCTCACCCAGGGGTGCCTTAGGCATGTCGACGCACTGGGCCGCTTCCGCGGGTCTCCCAGAAGCACGGAGCTCACAAAGTCCCGGGCCACCTGGCTCACTCCACAGAAGTAGTCCTCCGGGAAGCTAAAGTCCAGCCGACAGATGTTGGCGCACGTCTCCTCTGCGCTCTCGTCCAGGAACGGGGACACACCGCTCAGCATGACGTACGCCAACACACCTACACTCCACACATCTGTGCTGAGGCTCACCGGGGACCCCCGGATCAGTTCGGGGGCAGCAAACTCGGGGCTTCCCAGGAGCAGGTGCACGTAGGGGTGGCTCGACACCTGGACGGCATCCCCAAAGTCTATCAGCTTGACACTCATGGCGGGAGTGTGGAGGTCCACCATGAGGTTCTCAGGCTGGTGATGGACGACACAGTGTCTTCATGTTACATGCTGCACAGAGACTCGGCCACGCATACTGCTAATTAGGCTAAAAATCAAAAAGGTACACACTTGATTTACGAAGTTGGCTGAGCTGAGTCTGTCAGTCCAGCTAGCTTAGCGAATGCTAAAACATCTGGTTCATGTGTTCTGGTAGTTGTAACACTTTCATACCTTCACATCCAGGTGCACAACCCGGCAGGTGTGCAGGTGCTGCAGGGCCTCCAGGGTGTCCCTTACACAGTTAGACACAGTCTCCTCTGCCAGCTCCCCTTGGGCGACCAGGTACTCCAGAAGGTTCCCATGTTCTAGGCTGAAAGAGACATTTGGTCAGCCGCACGTCTGTTTTATGGACAACTCAGTTGGGGGGCTTTACACTGGAGTCCTGTTAAATGAGTAGAACCGGCCCGTACAGGTCGAGGACCAGCATGTAGCAGGTGTCTGACTCATAGAAGTCCCACACAGCGATCACTTGGGGGTGCTGGACGTGTCTGAGGATTTCAACCTCACGGGCTGCCTGCTCCTTCCTCCGCATCTTCTTACTCATGTACTTGACCGCCGCCTCCTTCTGGGTGGTCTTGTTCACACACTTCCTCACCACTGAGAACCTGCCCCTGGAACACATTCACCAGAAGGCAGCAGACAGCACAAGGACTGGCTTCATCTGACGGTGGAGTATTGCAGAGCCACCATCTGGTATTGTGATCTCTGATGTGATATTTTACCTTCCAATTTCACTGATTTCTGTAAACGCTGACTGGAAGTTGTCTTTCCATTGAATTGCAGATCCATCATAAGTGAAACCTCAACAATACAAGGAAACTGGTTATATAACTTTTAAAAATGTACACAGACACACAGTGCCATCTCTAAAGTTTAAATACAATTAAGCTAAAATATCTGTTCACCTGTTTAACATTTATATAAATCTAAGTGTGTACATGTGTGCGTTTATGCTGAATTAAAAGGGATGTTCTGAAACCACCAGCTGCTCTCATTGGCTCTCGTGAATTAAAGAAGCTGTCACTCACTTGCACTGGGCAGCGTCACCATGTTGGATGGCTCACTGGATGGGCTGACCCCCCAGCGATTACTGGCACTGACTCGGAATTGGTAGTGCCCACCGGGGATGAGATGCTCAATCTTTACACACACATCAGCTGTGGACACCACAGACTGCTGCCACACCAGGGAATCTAAAGGACCAATCACGGTCAAAGATACACAGGTTTGCTACTCAGGACCAATCGCTATCAAAGATACACAGGTGTGCAACTCAACAGAGTAATCACAGGTGAGCAACATGCAACCCAGACGACTGATACAAGACTTAGTGAAGACTACATAATATCTAACAATAATCATTATAGGGTGAAACCAAATCACATACAACAGGTGGAAGCTCACACGGTAACAGGTGTACGTAGCGGACTGAGCGTTTGTGCGCGGCACCCAGCCAGCGGAGTGGCGAGCTCACCCTCCTGTCTGTACTCCACCGTGTAGCTGGTCACAGTACAGTCCCCTGAGCTGGCGCAAGGGCTCCAGTGCACCATCACAGCCGTGCTGCCCGCCTGCAGAGCTAAGGGCCGGGGTGGAGCTGCTGGCACACCTGGGCACAGGGATGTGTACCTACATGAGGGTCAGTCCCACTGATGTCCTCGTCCCCTCTGCAAACCCATCCTTACACCCCACACTACAGACCCCACCAGCACTGCTCTCCCGCCCGACAGCCATCACCTTGTACTTTTATGGAAGCTGAAGAAGAGGCGGAGCCATGGTTGTTAACGGCAACACAGGTATATATGCCAGTGTCCTGAGGCGTCAGGTTGCAGATCTTCAGCTGGATATCTCCAGTTTCACTAGAAAAGGAAATCCCCTTCAGGTCCGCTCTGATTTGGCAGCCCAATATTCATAGAGCGGTCTTCAATCTCATTTCTACTCTTTAGTGCACTTTAATTTACATATTAACTTGCAAAAATGTGAACTGCTTGACTATGATGTAGTGAACCATATCCTATTTATAAACTCAATATTATTTATAAGATTTAACTTGAAAGTTCTACACGAGAGGAGTACGAGGGAAATCAGCTGCAAACATGATCGGGTAAATGCTGTCCTGAAGAGCATATACAGTGTCACTGTTTGTATTCGACAGCAAAACCACGTCCGGTATCCACATGGCCGGCCTTTATTTGCACTAGACGACTCGGTCACACCTTTGTTAGTACCTGATATCTATTGTGAATCGCGTGTTGTTTACTATTTGGCTTTGGTCTGGTGCTCTCACGGTGACCGCCGGCTTGGGGCGGCCGCAGACCTTGCAGCGCAAAGTGACGGTGTCCCCGAGCGCGCACGTGACGTCGGAGAGCGCGAGCAGGAACTCCGGAGCCACTTGGGAGACAAAACGTGTTTTTGTGTGCGGTTACACACAGGGCTCCTTTATGTTCGCAGTAATGAAGAAGAGCAGTAGTCCAATCAGTAGCTTAAATACAGTGTGCAATATTTAAGTTTTAAAATACTGTGCTATCACGGTATAAAAAAAAAATGTTTGCAGCACACTAATGAAAATCAAAGTTACAAAGATACAATGTCAAGCAAACTGAATTACAGACAGAAATCTGTGTTAACATGTTTCGGATGTAATTGCATGCTGCAGTCTGTAGTGTCTACGCTGTTTTTAAACTTACCTTCTTGAATGAAATTAGGATTCAGTAACTGCAAAATAAATTATTGCAAGTTAGGCTACTGTTAGATTCCCTCGAGTATCAGTAGTCTTCGTTTGACTTTAAACATGCTTCAGCAAATACATTGTATTAGCTAAATCAACGAATAGCGCCGAAAAGTAAATCGGGTAAAATAAGACATGTCACTCGATGGTATTAACCAAAGCAATTTCATATTCACATTCAAGTGTCTGTCACCAGAAAGCTTTCAGAGTTTTAATATTTTGAGTGCTTGCGCGAAGTATTTAATATTATCTTGTCATTCACCTAGGAGGCTAACTTAACCCAGCCGTACCTTTGTGCGTGTGAAGGTTAATGTGTAGTTTGTCAGTACAACACTAGGTGGCAGCAGTGGACCTCGTAGCCTCCATTGCGTAATGTATATAAAACCTGGTTGAACGCTTGAAGTCAGATATTTAAAGTGTCACCAAAAATCATGTTTCAGTAAAGTGCAGAGACACGGTAGCTGACAATGTGTCAATGAACTTATGTAGCAGTATAACCCAAACTCGCCGTATTGTAAATTTTCAATTTTAGCAGCATTGAAAATGTTTTAAATTAGCACAATAATTTCAATGACTACTTTATGATTCTTGCAGAACGGCAGTTTGGATTTCACGTTATATTGGGTGTCTTCCTGTATCAGGTGAAATCACGACTTGCTTCTAATAAATGATTCATGGCTCATATGATCTTGTAATTAACTAGACTGGGGCATTCCTCAGGGGCTGGGGGTGGGGGTGAATGTCCAATAATCCAATTCACTTACTGACTCAGCATCTGAAACTCAGTCAGAGGCAGAGATATGCAATAGTTTATTCCCTTGTCAAATATGCTACAGAGTGTCTACAGGTCACAAGGTCCCTTGCTGTCACACTCATCAGAAATGGAAACTCGTGTGCAGACTAGCAGAAACATCTCTGTACCACTATGAGGAAAGGCAAGTGCGAGGGCCACGTTTGCAATATGACATTCAGGCTGGTCTGAATAGCATTTACACCACCAGGCCAGAGGTGGAACAGTACCTACATTGGCACTGCCCATAACCAGTGCATGACAGATTTAATCAAATAGAGGAAGCTGCTGCTGTCCTGTTCATACATCAGCAGAACTCCAAACATCCAGATGCAGAAAGGGTGTGTGTGTGTGTGTGTGTGTGTGTGTGCGCGTGCGCGCATGCACCAATTCACCAGACAGAAGGGTAACCTGAACATAGACATCCTGTCAAAGCACTGTGATATCTTCCTAGAATTGTAACTAAATAGAAAAATAGGAGTTTTCTACAGAATTCATGCTCTGGGCTGGGAAACAACAGGAACGTCCAAGCATAATCATGGACTGCATGAACAAGCACACAGTACTACCTCCATGCTAGGCTGAGGTTCATCAGAGTCAGACTCAGACGTGTCATGCTCCTGCAGTGTGGAATGAGAGGAAGCAGGTGTTAGATTTGCTGTGAAGACCCTGGGGTCACCAGGATGGGACCCAGAGTTCATTGCGCGTGCAGAAAGCATCTAAATCACCAACAAAGGGCTACCTGGTACTTTGTGCTCTCTCCAGATCGAGAGTGCACAACCTTCGCCCGCATGGGAGTTCAGAGTATTGTGTCATTTAAATAAAAACCCTCCTGACACCTGCAGCACCAAGTGATGCTACTTGCAGTTGAAATAAGGAGAATATAATTCCTGAGGTCATGTGAAACCGTGCAAGACTTCGATGTTTGGGGACCAGAGGCTGGGCACCCCTGCTCTGCATATTCTGCAAGACAAACTCAGAGTGAACCAGTTCCTAAGTATGCAGTGCATGCCACATTGGTTTAATTTCCTTTCATTTTCAGACTAGCTTGCAGGTCTTCAAGAAAGATGTAGCAATAAGCTACTGAGATATAAAATAACATGAGAAATACAGGAATGTACAATGCTATGGCAACAGTAATGCTTAAATTCTTCCATCACATAGAAGTTACGTTATACTTACCATGGAAAAATACACCTCATATTTTGCTGCTATGAAAAGGTAGTTATTTACACTTGGGAGCTTGGGTAATTGTACAGACAGTTTCTTCCAGAACAACACTATTCAGCCAACACTAGCACTGTAACTGCCACTTCAGCAATATAACAAACAGTGATGGTATAATTTTCTTTATGGCACCAATAGGAAATGTTTGATAGTTTGTGGTTTCACTCAGGTTGCAGCCTGTAACCTTAATTGCATAAGCAGCAGCAGTTTCAGTGTGCAGTGATGCAGCTGTCACACATGCAATGCAACAAAGGGTTAAAATGAACATGGTGATCGGAAGAGTCAGAACATACAGGTAAAAGTCAAAATGTCAGTATATTATACATCAAAATTCATCCAAAACAAAAATATTTATTTTTAGAAATGCCCTGCGGTCACCGAGATACACAAAATATGCAAACTCTCTGCCAACAAAACTCAAGGTACAAGTTATTAATCACAATGTAACACAAGTTCCGTGTGTTAGACACATGCGTACAAAAACCACACAAAGTGAGACCAGTATTGGATGCTGGTTGCCGCTTGCATTACTTGGCTGGCATACAGGGGGCACACTGGTCACCACCGCCCTCTTACTCACTTCAACAGCGACTTTATGGCCTTGAATTTCCCCAGACCTGCGACTCTTGACCTCAAGCTTTATGTCGCTTGAGCAACCTCCCTCCTTTTCTGCCCGCATTCTCGTGCGCAGGGAGTGCCACGACAGAGACTTCCTGTTGTGTTGGAAAAGATGTGGCTGTCACATCTTCAGGCCGAGGGCATTTCAGGTGTGTCAGAAAGGTTCAGCGGTTCCGTCTCATTCACAGCAGTTAAAATGCCTCTTTGTGATAAATGCAACTGGGAACACTTATTATGATGAGTCAGCCATATTTAAGTAACATCAGACTTCTGTCATAGAGGGATGGGGGTTTACTTTATTTCCAGTGAATTCACTCAGTCACACAAACATCACAGTGGAGCTTCAGTGTGGTATGAAAGTGGCACAGAACCTCTCACAATGGCAGCCCTGGTGTTACCATGACGACACATGGCAACGCGATTACACAGATTCACCTCAGTCAGGAGTAATGTGATTGGGCACACGAAGACTGGCGGTGTTAGTAGAAAAGAAAAAACGCATCTTTACATAACCCACTTTAGTGTGCCAAATTGTACAAAGTAATTATTAAAAAAATTACGGAAGCACGTAATACTGTCAAAAACAATTGTTTTCCCACTGAAAAACCGATTTCATAGCAAAGCACAATGTACATTTTCAAGATGGGGTGGAAGGGTGAAAAAGATTTATTTGGAGTGTTAATAGTTGGAAATAACATTTACTGTTTGTATGGAAAAAACTAATGCATTGAAGCAAGAAAAGTTTTACAAACAAAAACCAACTTTATTCAAGCGAGGACGAATAGATCCAAACGTCTCGTAAATCAGATTGAATGTTTAGCTAGCGCCAAATTGCTCTGAATCAGAGGGAATCATTCAGAGTACGCGGTCGACCCCAAACCCCCATCGCACACCAACCAACCAATGATGTCACAGGGGAGCCCCAAGGGGGAAAAAAAAGGGGGAAAAAATATAACAGCTTCTACCTCCTTATTAGATCATGCTTTTGTCAAAAATATTTTACATATTTAAAATACATTTAAAACGGATCAGTTACAAGTACAATGATGAACATTGTGACTACTTTCATATTGCACAGCCTAACTTTATTAAGAGCTTTATTAAATAGTGCAAAATACTTTTTACAGGAATGTACTGAAAAGAGCCAGTAAACAAAGAGAAACCAAACTTACAGTAAACGGTCATGTCTACCAAAGACAATGACGAAAACAATATTCCAAAGCAAAAAAAAAAAAAAAAACAGATGTACATACAATTTGCCATAGACAATAAAGGGAAATTCTTTCCTGGCGGAGAAAAAAAAATTCCACTAGAAGGCCATTGTGTTTACAAAGTGGGCAGAAAAAGAACCGTGTTAGAAACAACAGGGGGAAATAAAGTTTGGGCCGGTGAGCTTCACGTTTGTGTTATTCCAGTTTCCTCTGCTTTATTTGTCTATGTAAAACACACCACAACTGCTCTACAGTCACTTTATCTCCTTTTTTTATACACATATTAACAAAAAGATGTAAAACGAGGCTTCCCCTGTATTAGATCCAGCATCGAGTTTGTTCTGAGTGGGTGGGGCGTAATCGACAGAGGGCGGGGCCCGGCATCTCTGTGCCCAATCATTACTGAGCTCCACTGAAGACTGAGGCGGCACTTACTTGATGCTTCCTCCAGCACTGTCTATGGGGGCTTTAGTGAGCGGGCTCAGGACGTGTCCGGGGACCCAGCCCTCGGCTGCCGGGGACTGGCTGTTAGCTGGCCGGTACACCAGGCACATGTTCTGCTGGTTGGTGGCCAGGATCTGTACAATCTCACCCCGGGCCAAACAGATCTCGTTCTCCTTTAGTGCGCTGTAGTCCTGGGTCACCTCCATGGTGGAGGACACGCCGTTACATCCAGTCGCGTGGTGCTGCAGGGACGAGGGCGTGGGTTTTGGGGAAAGTGGTGTTCAACATGCCAGTGAACACGGAAGACTAATGTTAGTGAGCGTACGCTGTCTGGAATTTGGGACGGAGCATATTCCTTCCAATAAGCATAAACCGAAGCGCATAACAATTCTAACATCATACATTGTTGACTGAGCACTTGGAGTAGATGGAGGAAACGTGCTGGACTGACTCACCTTGGCAGAGTCTTGATGTTCAGAGTGCTTCTGCGTGTCATGGCCTGGGCTCCCGTTGGAGGTAGTTATCTTAAGAGGTGGGGGCGCGTGGCCTGAGGGTGGGGGCTTCTCCATGCCCACGGACGAGTGCGGCCGGCTGCCTGAGTGGGCTGAGCGGCTGCTTCCCGATGGGTTCCTGCTCAGGGAGTGTGAGCTGCTCTCTTTCTTCTGAAACTCGATGGGAGACACCAGCGCTGTCGGTGTAGCAAATTTATTAATTTTTCAATATGTGTGTAGCTAATTATACCCCTTATGCAGCAGACCAGCGAACACACTGAAGACACATTTGCCTGCTGGTGCCCCATTGGCCAGCTTTGTCACATGGCAGCTCACCTGACAGGAAGTTGCTCTGCGTGTCCAGGAGTTCCTGAATGTCTTGCACCCACACCTGCTTGATGTCCACGTTGGCTGCCTGTAGCGTGAAGCGCTCTGAAGAGCCACGGCAGTACAGAATAAACTTGCAGGGGTCGTTATCCACATTTGGGTCCATGCTCAGGTAGCTCACCTAGGAAACCGAACAAATATATAAAAGTCAGCTGGTCATAAGATGACAATAAGGAGGAATGTGGTCAGTGCCTGCAGCCTTTTGCCCGTTGATGGTGCTGCTGCCTCACCTTGATGCTCTTTTTGAACTGGTAGCCTGGCGTGGAGGAGCCCTTGCGGAGCAGCTCGCTGAAGATGACGATCTGCTCGAAGAGGAAGACGCGCCGCTCCTTGCTGCGCGACAGCACGCCCGAGTCCTGCTCCGTCACAAAGAATGTGTCCTGTTGGAGCAGCTTGCCCTGGCTGGTCAGCTTCCCCTGAGGAGGTGGAGCCAAAACAAAACAGGTCACGCCCACTTCTCTCCACTTCGGGTTTATCAGCAGCAGGGCTTCTCCCTTGGGGATCCGATTGTTCTATGAAGAAGACAGCCATGCGAGGGGCTCCCCCTGGTGCCAAAACACCACGAGGATGTGCCAGGAACAGCTGGTGAAGAACATTCATACAAGACCTGAAGGTGCTCGATACAACATGGGATGATGCCGAAGCTCTTGGCCAAGGTCAAAATCACTGGAGAACGCTGCCCGATAAGCTACTCAACATGGGAGGAACTAAGTCTAAATAAGTAAGGAATAAAAACCCTGCAACATTAAAATTTATGTTTTTGTTTCTTTACCTAAATGAAGTTTAATTCTCTATTGTGTTTAGCAACAAGCATATTGAGGTACATAATTTAGACCAACAGCGAGAAGAACACCGAACACTAGGTGTTCCTCACTCCAAAGGAGCACCTGAGTCTGTTTCCTCTCGGAGAACTGAGTAATGAACATGAGAAAGGAGAAGCTGATGATGAGGACAGAGATGTTTCAGAGTTCTGGTTGGTCTTCATGAATGTCACTGCAACCTCTGCTACAAAAGACTTGGTTAGAGAGAGGTTTGAGCTCACAGTGCTGAGCAGAACTTCAGTTCGCTGAGGAGGCAGAGACTCAAGTGTTCTGAGCTTATCATGAGCTACGTTAATCTAACAGCAGGGGCCAGAGCCTCGCTGTGCAGGTAGCCTGGTCATTAGGTCTCACGGTCATTTCACTGTAAAGTTTGGGTTAGAGTATAAAAAAGATGGCAGCCAAGATATGATGAAACACCGGGTCATGGCACGCATGGCACACAGGCGAGGACATGGGCGTACACGTCCCAAGGCAGGGGGGTGGAGGGCAGTACCTCATATCCTTGCAGTCTGCCAAGGTTCATCATGTCATTGCAGCGCTTGGGAACCATGACCATCAGCTCAACGGCTTTCTGCAGTGCAGTGTAAAAAAGTGTGACGGCATAAACACCCCACACTGTACCAGGTATCCTGTTCCGCACACACGCACACTTTTCCTACATGCAAGAAGGCCAGTTTCCCGCATGTGGTATCCACACCAGCTCTTACTGTGCACATTTGAACTATAGTTAACAGTCTATATTTATGATTTATAAATACTAAACAGTGCAATACGTAAGAGAAGAAATACTACGACACTAAAATGTCCCAGTTCTTACCTCAATATCTTGACAGTCCATACCTGCCTTTGAACTATACTTCAGAAAGTCCTACAAAAAAGGCACATAATTACATTACAATTCTAATAACAGAGTCTCTACATGAGAATGGACTCAGCCCTAAAGTTATCCGTCCAGACAGAGGGAAGGACCAAATAACACAGTGAGCGTGGTGAACCTTGAGGAGAAGCTGGTACTTGGTTATCCTCTGGATGGGTTTAATAAGATAGTCGCTGATGGACATTCTCGAGTTTATCTCTTGCTGCACCTCCTGTCAGAAGAAGACATTCAAACTATTGTTGCTGCAGGAAAACATGTTCACAGAACCACGTCAAAGGTACTTTAGGTCCACCAAACACACATAATGGAGCACTATGAGAACGGCCAAGTAAGAACTTTAAACTGAAATTAAAATGCATATTTTTCAAGACAAGTACGAAAATAAATTACTTGATCATTATTTAATTTAATATCATCTTAAAGTAATACCTCAAAGTACGCATCGTATTCAGCCACGATAAACTCAGAGGTGGGCTTGTTCTGGCAGTAGACCACATACATGTGCAGTCGTCTCTCCTGCAAAAATCAAAAAACCCGTTAAAACCCCAACCAACACGGCCCCCTTACACGCATGATGTGACTCACGTTTCAGCTGGCGTGGTTGTGTGAACAGCTACATTAAAAAGCTCCGACACCACACACGCATCACCGACGCTAGATACTCAGAACGGTGTCAGCATCTGCTGACCTCACGTTCTCGCTCCCAACCACACGTTCGCACTTACGATATGATAACATGTAATTATTCACAGCTCAAAAAATACTCAACAAGCAGACACACAGTTCTTAACAGAAAGTTTTTTTAATTGCAGATGGGCTCATGTTTGTATTTCATTGCAAACTTGGACAAAAAGCTACGCTCTTCAGTCAACCAATCACATTTCAGTATACGGACAAGATGCTCTTAACCTAAAGCAACACAGAGGTGTATAACAGTTTCAGAGAGTAAATAACAGTCTGCTTGTACAATATGGTACCCCACCCAAAATGGCTGTGGCCATCTTACCCTTTAGTACGGTGACTTATTTCAAAATCAGGTTACGTACTCTATTTTCTCATCAATAAAAATGCTATACATCCTTCTGGAATTAGGGGTGTATTTTAATCACCGCTCCTATTGCTATAAGCTAACTCCAGAACAGTATTTAACCAGTCAGAAGGGAAAAACCAGACATAAATGAAGAGTACAAAAGGTAAGCTATGACCAGGAGAAGGACTTTGTTAAATAACTGAAATTTTAACGCATATTCATGGCTGGCATACTGTGACGTTCAGACAAGCCCTGGTATATGGCTTACAAAGTGGCTTACAAAGTGGCTTACAAAGTGGCTTACGTGTTTTATGAAAAGCTCTGCAAGTCGGTCGTGATCTGGAAGGCATTTCTCCAGTTCAGCCAGAAAAAACCTGCAAGGAAGAAGAGGTCACCAGGTTTTCCTCATTTGGGCTTAAAAGCTGGATAACTGTGTGTCTGGCTGGAGACCTACTCTCTGTGCCAGTCGTAAATCTGGTGAATATTGCCAAAAACAATCTTGTCTTTTCCCTTCATGTCTTCAGGGACTCCTTTCTCCTCTATTCTCTTCATAAACCCCTGAAACATCCAAAAGCAAAAACAATAACATATAGCACATGCAAATGGACTATATTTTTAGTAAATCCTTACAGGATTTTAAAAACACATTTAAAAAAAGCATACAAAATGACAACTGAGCCACTTCATTTAGGTGCACGAGAAATTCGCAAGTATAAACACACAGCATGTGACGGGTGTTAGGGGCACGAACACACGACAGAAATGCGTTCGGACAACGGTTTAGCATCAGTAGGTCTGTGAGTGTGAGGGAGCAGGCGGCAGAGGTTTAACACAAACAGGCTTGTAACAAGAACAGCGGGCCCACCTCTGGGGGTAACGTGAGCGATGGACCAGAACAATTCACCATCAAAATCCAGAGGAAAAGCAGAAATGGACCTTGGGTATGGCTCAGGCTGAAAAGAGTGTCCCACTCACCTCCACCACGATGCCTAGGTCCCTCACATAGTCCTTCTCCGTCTGGATCAACTCGTTAAGTACAAACCTGCGAGGGAGGGGGGAACTGCATCACCAGGGCGACGTGGTGGGCAACAGGTAAGACAGCACTTTGCTCTACGTGAAAAATTCCGCTCTGAAATACTGGAATGTGCCTAAAGTACAGTGCTGTACAGAGCTGTAGCATGCAAGACATTTACAAGAGACACTTGTGCTTTTGCATATTTCGGTTGATGGTGACAGCTGCATGCTAGTCACTGTCCTGTGGTGAAACAAAATCTTGTAGATAAATAATAAAATTAACACATGGGAGACAATGTAAAAGAAAATTACAGGTTAGATTTCAAGACAAGAGTGTATGAGGCGTGTGAATTCATCTCATACAGTATGTACGTGTGTGTGTGTGTGTGTGTGTGTGTGTGAGCGTGTGTGTGTGTGTGTTGGAGGGTCTCCTTACATGCGCCCACGAAGAGCTTTGGCCCTCTGGTCCACCTCTGGGTTCCTGGGTGGCACGGAGGCCGGCTCAGTGGGTTTGGTCAGCTGGCCAAGGTTAGGATACGACCCCTGCTCCAGACTCTGAGGGAGAGAAGGCGGCAGTAAGAAGGCAAGAGTCACAAAAATGTCCAAATGACCGAAAACAAACCAGAGACAACCTTGAATGGAGCATTTAACCACACCAGACAGAGGCTGGGGAAAGCATAAAGCCATAAAGGGAAACGGCAACCGGGCAGGAAAGCAGCAGCCACCCCCCCTCCACAGCGGTGCCGGACTCACTGCGTTTGTCTGGACCAGCCTCTCTATGGCGCTGACCAGCTCAGCCGCGCTTGGCACCTCGGCGGAGCCCTGACGCGTGGCAAGCAAAGCGGGGGACTGCGTGGGACAGGAGCATGCCAGCATGGCGAAGGGCACAGAGAGAGAAACGGGCAGAGCAGTCAGAAAGGGCAAGAGGGCGCAGAAAGCAGGGCATCAGCAGAACGTATGGCACAAGGCAATGACAGTGTAGACAGCGCAAAGTGCCAGGGAGCCAAGCCCGTTCCCACTTCTCACCTCACGGCCGTGCTTACAAAGCCCTCCCATTACAAGGATCGTCCTAAATATGAGTAACTGTCAAACATAGTGCAACATGTAGCAGGAGAGCCAGAGCAGACTCGCCAATGGGGGCAGAAGAGCCTGGTGAAGAGACCAATGAGGATCGCCAACTCAAAGGTGGGTGGGATTACTTCATGAAAATCGCTGTCCTCATTGGCACAATGGGAGCCAATAAACGGTGAGATGTTACTGAGTCATATCAAAAACCTGCAGAAGCAGCATGGCACACGTGCCCAGGCCAGAGCAGGCCGTACCTTGTCCTCCTGTGACGAGGGGTCTTTGATGATCTCCATGGGAGGGGGCAGCGGTGTGTGGGGTTCATCCTCGGGCTCTTCCTCCCCACCACTCTGCATGCCGGATGAAGACTTGGTCAGCGCACCCTCCTTCCTGCTCTTCTGCATGAGACCAGAGGGACAGTGGGGTCAGGGCACCCTTTACCCTACCCAACAAAGGGCCCGGTCCGCAATCACAGGTCCTCATTTGTCCTGTCAGGCCCTTGGGCCAAGGTCCTGCTCTGCTAAAGGAAGCTCAAGAGCCGAAGACCTGCCCTGGCTAGATGTGTCCCACAAAGATCTCAGTTCAGGGCTTTCATAAAGTAAAGGAGGAAAAGCCGACACTAGGAGCTTCAAAGGTGCGACAAAATGATCTGTCTTCTGACAGAAATGTTCCCACCAAATCCAGTACAAAGCCACTCTTAGAAACAATGTAACAGAAGCAAGACATAATTACTGGTGCTCAGGTGTCAGTCCAAATTCACACAAAGGCTACTGGGAATAGATTACGTTTGTACCACACAATCATTGTTGGAAAGTCCACCTTAATGAAATTCTTTCAAGATACCATTCTTATCTGTAGTCAGATTTGTAAAGTTGTGTCTATGCTGAGTCCGTAAAATTGTTGATAATCTTACAGATGTATATGTTAAGATTAATAAATAATCTTAAAAAAGCAGGGAAGGACAGTTGTACAGTTTGCATATCAATTCCAGAGTGATAAAATATTTTCACTCAGTTTTCACAGTCTGCCCATTTTAATGGCGTCAGCACAGAGACACGGTTTCTCTGACATACTCAGCAAAGCCCGTTTTGATAAACCATGGGGGGTGGCAGCAAACCACAGGATTAAATGATGTCTCAAAGTTGAGGTATGTATACTGACAGACAGGAGAAAGTTCCTCTTATCTGTAGCCGAGTAGAGAATGACATGTTCCCCTGGAGGGGGGGGGGTGACTACAGGTCTTTGGATAAAGGGAGAACATGTGTAATTTGGCCAGACAGTTGACAAGGACACAGACTTGCAGCCCGCGGGGTGCATTTCTTGCATAAACCAGGACAAATCAAGTGGTGTAATGCCACGACTCAGTGCCAGTCATGTGACCCAGCCAAGCGGGGGTGTGTCTGGCTGTGTTGTGTCTCTTGTAGCCAGCAATATGAAAGCGAAGGCCTATTCTACACAACTGCATGCCTCGCGTGCTGAGCTGAAGGACTCAATGCACGTTGTGCAACATCACGCTAATCCTGCTCCTTTGTCCTTCCAAAACATTGTATCGAGCTGCCCTTCCCTGCACAAAGATAGGGGCTGAAACCTGGGTATGAGGAAGCTTTCGGCATGTCAGCATGGGCAAGAGCTACATTCAGGAAGTTACGTGTACGAGCTGTGGTTTCAGGAACAGCTACATGTGACTGACCAACTAACTCCAGTTGTGTAACTAAAGACCAGCTGGTGTCACAGAGGACTGGAGCCTCCCACGTCCCCGTGAGGATGAAGGCCAGCCCAAAAACAGGAAGCGTTTCCCTCTCCAGACCCGTGAAGACACTACACAACAGCAGTCAGCCCTTATACAGCTTATAGCAAACACACACACACACACATACACACACACACACACACACAAGCAGCTAATCAGAGGACACAAATGGAGCTCTGCCTTCTCAGATGAGGGAGCGAGTGCGCAGATGGCAGGTCCCGCCGCTACCTCGTCGGTGCTCTCGTCCTGCTCGAACTTGGTCCCGAGGTCGATGCTCTTGCGGCCGTCGCGCTTCTTGGGTTTGCCAGGCACCTTCTTAACGGCGCTGTCGGCCTTGCCATGGCTGAGGCGGCGCACTGGACTCGTGAGCCACTTCTTAAGCGTGTTGCCCGAGCGCTTGGGCCCCGGGGAGCCGCTGTGCGCAGAGCTCGCAGACGTGTGCGACTGCAGCGAGGCCACCGAGTCCGACTTCGCCTCCGGACCGCTCACCGTGTAGTTCTCTGGAATGAAAACGAGGAAGACGGTACCTCAGGCCTAGCTCTCTCTTCGTTAGCAACATCACAATTAATTAAGAGATGCTGTCATTAGAAGTTGTTGTTAAGATTTGTCCTATTTACATTTTTTTTCCTCAATCTGGATATTTTTAACTTCCACCTTTCAGCACTCAACCTTGCGATGAGAACTTGTGTTCAGAGATACATCTCTAATCTTTCAGCTTGTTTATGTTCAAGACATGCTGCCTTGTAGGGGACATTTCTTCTGCACTTTCTTAAAGAACACTCATCACAGTGTAACCCCCCCATCCCTGAAAAGGGCCCCTCCCAGTTTTCTCATCTCATAGCGAGAGAAGTTATGGTATTTCTGGCCTTTTGTCAGCGATGTATTTGTTGATGATGTACCTCTGACAACAAGTTTCACTTCTCTTCTTTGAACCAATGATGACAGCTGACGGTTAAGTGGGTCAGTCACCTCTGCCATTTTGCCAAAGGTCGCATGTATTTTTCCCTGGGCTATCACAAGCTGCAATCCCAATCATCCTGTCACTTCGCACAGGTACCAGCGTGTAGCATGAGGTGCAAATCACGTGCCCTGTTTGTGCAACAGAGGGTGTCTATTTTAAGTGCTTTATCGGGACTGAGGCTGTGACGCTAATCTCACCAAAGTTTTAATTTTGTATAATGCAAACTCCTTTAACCATGAGTGTTCACAGTCATGCAGCCCAACGTCTGGCATAAGGTGGACATAAAGTGGACAGGTGGGGACAAATGGTACATCCACACGTGTTCGGCACCGTTATACAGTCAGTAGCATGGCTCCTGTCCTGTAAACATTCATAAGGATGACACGCTTCACACAGAAGCCGCATTCTGCTCCACTGTGACTGTACCATTAAGCCAGGAAAGGTTTTTAACAAAGTATTTCACTCGAGGCCACGTAAGATGCCGTCATCACAGCCAATCAGCTGATTTTATCAGTGTTCTCGTGAGTGTGGCATGACACATTTTGTCGCTCTGTCTTAACCCTGCATGGGTACACTCCATTTCGGAGTCTGTGTGATGTTCCTCACAAATGGTTTCTCTATCTGGTCACATAGGTTATGTCACATCACACAGCAGCCAAACTCAGGAGTTCTGCTGTCATGTCATCAGAACACTGAAGCAACCCGTCGGCCTCCTAAGAGTCACCCTTCATCCTCTAATGACAGCTGTGAGTTCCAGCAACCTGCCTCCCATCTCTCCAAGCATGGAGAGGCATCATTACAAAAGGTCTGCTTTACTCACAGCCCTCTACACAGCATTGTCACCGTGGCTCTACACTGACCTGCTGTTACAGTCCTCTACACAGCAGAGTCACCGTGGCTCTACACTGACCTGCTGTTACAGCCCTCTACACAGCAGAGTCACCGTGGCTCTACACTGACCTGCTGTTACAGCCCTCTACACACCAATGTCACCATGGCTCTACACTAGCCTGTTTTTAACTTGAGATTAAAGAAATTAAAGTCTAAAAGACCTTGTGTCATCAAATTGATACTTTGTAGCAGACTGAGGTCTCACAGAGGAACACACAAGTGTTTGTCTGCACTAAAGCTGAGTAACTTTTTTTAAAGTCCGTGCACCAAGGCAAACATGCAGAAACAAACTTTTAATTACCTCATAAAAACAGTTTGCATCACCAACACCAAACAGCAGTATTGACGTTCCCCGCACATAAAGGGTTCCCTGCACCCTAATCCACGCAGAAGATGATGGGTGAGGTGCTCGTGTCAGACTGCTTGTACCATGCGACAGGCAGAGCCTTTTCACAAGTGTGAAGTGGATTTTCATAAACTGAGCTGGCCTGAGACAAAGCTGAAACACATCACATAACCTGTGCATTGTACACCTACAGCGATACACAAAAGCCAATTCTCTGGCATGGTTTGTAGGCCCCACCACCTCCTCTTCCTTCTGATGGCACAGCAGTCCAGTTTGCAGTTAAAATTCCTGTTCCACCATCATAAGTAAAGAGTTGGGCCTTTTTTCCTAACTACAAAACACAAAATATTTGTGAAAACTGTGTTCTATATTTAGAGCTTTAGAAACCAGCATGTTATTTCAGGATGGAGAATTACAATCACAGCTGACCCTCTCTGCACCTACCTTTCACCTCCTCTGTGTGCCTGCCGCTCTCCCCCTTTCTTTGCACCCACTGCCCTCCTTCTCTCTGCTCTGGTTACTCTTCCCACTCTCTGCACCTGCTGCTCTCCCCCTCCCTCCCTGTGCCCACCGCTCTCCCCCTCTGTCTGTGCGCCCGCCGCTCTCCCCCTCTTGCCCTGCGCCCGCCGCTCTCCCCCTCTGTCTGTGCACCCGCCGCTCTCCCCCTCCCATCTGTGCGCCCACCGCTCCCCCTGCTTTTGCACCCACCACTCTCCCCATCCCCCATGCCTACCATCCTCGCCCCTGGTCCCAGTATGCTCCCTGACCTTTGCCAGCTCCCTGTAATTAACACATAAAACATCCTTTTGATTCCATGAATGGTGCCCTTAAGGCATCTCTTCCATGGGGCTTTGTTGGAGCAATCTCAGAGGAGCAGGGGAGAAGGCGCAAGGACGTTGCTGGGGTAGAGCGGGGGTGCGGGTGGGTGTCCCTCATAACACCAGAGCTGCCATTTCAGAACTCAATCAGAGCCTTGCTGCTGACCTGGTTTGACAGTACTCCCTGGGTCGTGGCCCTTCTCAGCGCTGGCCCATGTCAGTTCCGTAGAAGGACACAACAGACTGAGCCTCATCTGTCTGCTGTTCTCACAGCTTTACGCTACAGTACCAGCGTCTGGGCCGCGTGAGCACATCCATAAAGCCACACATTGTCCTTCGGCTGACGACACCAGTCCAGTTTGTCTGCGCGTGTGTGCGTTTGTTCCAGGCTCTCCATCGTCACCGACCTGATGTTAAGGCTGCACACTGCAGTTCATTTACACTGAAAGATCTTTTATCCAAACTGCCCTGCAGTTTCACGCTTTCATTCATTTACTCAACCAGGCCATGGGGGAAACTCAGACCATGTGCTTTCTCAAAGGTACAACAGAATTGTCCTTTCCCTCCCCATGTTTCACAGCCATGCGTCAGGCTTCCGACACTCTGCTCCAGCCGCTATCCAGATGATTGCCACTATCTGACACTCAGCCAAGGAGCAGCGAGGCAGCGGGAGGACAACGTCCATCCCGTGCTCCGCTGTTACTAAGCGCAGGTCACTCAGAAACCCAACAACAGGCAGTTGCCACATCACAGCTTCACAAAAAAAAAAATGCCACAAAAATAAAATCACTTTACTTTCCACTGCAGACAGGAAGAAGTTTCGTAAGAGGGGAAATAAAAAAAAAAAAATTAAATCAGCTTTTCAGTAAAATGTCATTATTGGGCAGATGCTAAATTTAAGAAAGCTGTGTCTTATGGAAAAGAAAAGAGGGAACTTGTGTCATTGCCAAGCAAAACCTTAACACTATGTCAACCAGTGACATCAGAACTGCAAGAATAACAAAAGGCGTGTTCAGATAAATGTATGTGTTTACCATTTTAAATGTTAGGTCTAATCTGTGAGTTAAGAAGAGATTAAAGCCCAAATCCAATCTTTACCAATGACAGCTGTGCAGTGCTACCCATGACAGCGGGTACTGGTGAAGTAACAGTCATTCACTACTTTGAAATAGTCTGTCCATCCATCACTGGTACAATTCAGGGTTGCAGGAAGCCTGGAGCCCACCACAGGAGGCACAGGGCAGGGGACACCCAGGGCAGGGCACCAACCCACCACAGGGCGCGCACACGCACACACACACACACACA
>JABJVR010022537.1:0-35770 GCA_025773905.1 Chitala chitala
GTGTTTGTGTTGTTTATCTCTCTCTCTCTCTGTGTGTGTGTGTGTGTGTGTGTGTGTGTGTGTGTGTGTGTGTGTGTGTGTGTATTTATGTTGTTATGGCAACCCTTTGCTCCCATGGTTACCTGATATGAGGGAGTTTACTATACATCGGATTTATTTTTTATTTATTATTATTAATATTATTATTATTTTGCGTATGCAAGTTTTTCATTTTTCTTGTGAACTTGCTTTTACACACATACACACGAATTGGACCCTCGGTCTTGTGAAGACATGAAAACGTCGCACCACAGTGGTAACTAGTGGCCGATTGCAGCTAAATAAAGCGGCACACGATCCGGGGGTGTGAATCGAAACCGTAAAGACCACGTATTGCAGAAACGTGTGGAAATACATAATGTGCCGTTATGTTACACCGTTTTTAAAGTAAAAGTTTTGTTTCGCTTTTGTTTTTAATATTTCGTTATGAAATATGAAATGCTGAATAAGACACAACACGTTATCATCAATGATGCTCACAGAAGTAAAAAGTACTCCGGCAACACTGTTCTGGAGGTAAATTAACGTAAACGGTCCAAGTAGCAGGAACTGTGGGACCACTGTCGGAGGAGAGGCTCGATGTGAGCCGATGTGAACCAGCTGAAGTAGGATGTAGAGGTTTTGCAACTTTGCTCAGAAGGCAAAATTAGTCAAATATTATAGTGTGGGAGGTATACAGGCCATAGATTTTGACTGCATCAATGGAACTTTGAAAGTTAATTGGCTGAAATCCTTTATAAAAACACAAGAACAGTTTGTGGTGTGAAATCTCTAGGGAAGTACTTCAGGGTAATGGAAGGAGGAATTGGTTTTCTTTTGAAATGTGACTTTGTGGATATGGAACTTCAGGTTTATTACACTGAAGAACAAATCATTGTATTTACAAAAGTGTATGAGAAGAAATATTTGGTGAGTGGCTCATTTGATGGATGATAGAGGATACTTTCTGTCATATGAACACTTCTGTTGCAAACAATTTTAGTTGTGGTCATTCACAGTATGAGTGTTTTCTGAAAGCCATCCCAATTTCTCTAATTTAGTTAACCACAAAACAAATGCTTTTTCAGCTGTCTGAATCTTTTCATATTCTTTTATTATTTATAAATACAACACATAAAACAAACCTTTCAAGCTAAATAATATGATATAGTCTAACTGAAATTCTGTTTCACTCTACTTCCTGAAGAAATTCAATTTCTCTAATCTTCACAAGAAAAAAAGATTTGACATCGATCACAATGTCCAAACATTTATTAACCATGACATACAAACTACTGACCATTGCTTTTTCTTTTGCAATTACACAAAAATATTTTGGGACAATATGCATGATTAGTTAGAAAATAAAACACCCCCCTTGCCACCTACCATCTAAAACTGCATTATATTTGGTATGCCACTACAAAAAAATAATGCCAAGTTTTTTGTGGACAATATTTTTGTATTGAGAACATTTTTTATTTATTGATGTAGGTTCACTGTGGTGGGTTGGTGCCCCGCCCTGGGTGTCCCCTGCCCTGGGTGTCCCCCGCCCTGCACCCTATGTGTTCTGGGATGGGCTCCAGGCTTCCCCGCGACCCTCACCAGGACTAAGCGGTATAGAAGATGACTGACCGACTGATATAGGTTCATTAAAACAGTACAGATTTTTTTTGTCTGTAATTTGAAAAGATCTTGAGAACAATTATATCTTTCAAGTATATACAAAATAAAAATGCTAAGAGACGTCTCTTTTTATATTGTATTGCCAATTTTACCTTAAAGTGGGCGCAAAGTTGACTCCACGTCTCTACCTATGTAAGAGAATAAAAATCAACATTGTACACAAACTAACTCTTCATTTATTCTATTTCCAATTATTGTAAATAATGACACGTTATAGCTATGCTATGCATATTTAACCTATAATAAATACGTCTAACATCCGTTGACCCCGGAGTAGCTGTTTTCTTCTATGTGCCTTTCAAAATCTCGAGATTTTTTCCACATTAACTGCAAAATTTGGCAGAACGTAACATCTGAATCCACAATAAGGACAGTGCATGTTTGCACATTCATACACACGACTATACTGCCGCAGTCTGCTATACTTTCTGTATATCTTGAGTGACAGATGTCTTGTCCAATCAGCAGTAAGAAGTCTGTTCACAAACAATACCTACCTCTTCCGGGTTTGTCTGAAATGTCGTTGTGTTTTCGGTTTTGTTAATTTGTTTTCGGATTTGTTAATTTCTTTGCACTTCACGACCACCGTATCTTATACTGCACATAGAGAAATGAAAAAAAACATAGTCAGCACAAATGATGCCTAGGAGACGGTGTGATATTTGTGCTTAGCCTATTAGAAGCCTTAGGGAGAAACATTTAACCAATGAACATATTTCAAGGGCAGGATGACAGGAGTCAAAAAGGTAAAAAAAAAGCTCTACTTCCTTTGTCTGTCTGCGAACGGCAAAGACGCTGTCCTCTTACACGCTACCATCTTACACCCTCTTGGAGGAAATCAACATTAAAAATAACTTTCCAGCTTGGTTGGACTGATTTGTAAACTTTGCGGGTGCTTCAGAATGGCTGAAATGTCAGATAGCTCGTCGGAGTGTAGCGAGTATGTCATAGAAATAACTGGTGAAAAACTGAGAAAGGCAGAACAGGCCAAGGAGGCAACTATGGAGATATTGCAGGATGCTCTGGAGAAGAAGATGTATGGACATCCAATCAGCTTCTACCAAACATGTGGAAAGCCTGTTGATTCTTACAAATTCTGCTGCATACCTACAGAGCAGTTCTTGAGAGACTTGTTGAAGAAGATGGAAACAGTAAACTTTAAGGAGGATAAAAACCCTGATTATGATGAAGGAATTTTTGCTTATGTTTATACAAATAAGAGTGACAGAGAAAGGTATGCTGATGTAAATTTAAAGGATGATTTCTTACGTGAGAAATCCACAGTGTACCTGTGCAACCAATTCTGGGAGGCGCCCGATCATCTGTGTGTGGACTGCAAACCAGGGACCCTCATTCATGAAGTTTCTCATTTTCTGTGGACCGAAGATATCACATATGATCATGTAGTTGTGGAGCTGTATGAGGATTATCGAACATTGCTGGGGAACCGGGTTGTTGTAAAGGATGAAGAGGGACTCATACAGGATGCTGAAGATGTTATCCTGATAAACGCCAATAGCTTGGAACATGAATTTGAAACTATGATCAACCATGAGGAAGACTATCACAATGGCAAATATATGTGCTGTAAAGAAACCAAGAGAAATTCTGTCTGTAGAGCACGATCAATTGGTCACTACCATTTGCATGAAAACTTTGGTGTGTATATTTCCAGTACTTTAAAGTTCTTAATAATTAACTGCATTTTATAATAATTAGTGTTGCATACCCCTTACATTAATACAAAATTGCCTGCCAGCATTAGTGTCTGGTGCTGTATATTCATTAAGAACAAAAATAAAGGGTTTCAGCACAGCACATGGCTGATTTCAGTCTACCTGTCCAGCCGTGGAGTAGCTGCAGGTGCTCATGTTGCTTTTGTTTTACAGAGCGACACAAAGCAGCAGCGGAGGCCAGACTGGCCGCAGTGAGAGCATCCCTGCAGCTTGAGAATCCAGAGGAAACACTGCAGGCAGAAAAGATTAAATATATTAAACGTAAAAACCAGGCCTGCCAAAAGGAAATCATTCAGCGAACCTGAGTTTGTGTTCAGTCTTCACCTGGCTCAGATTGTCAATGATGAGTGTATTCAGCTACATGCTGAGTGCCTCTCCACACTCCTGGTCCTTCTCTGTCCCCCCTAGTCCCCTTTCTCTACCCCCACCCCAGTCTCTTGCCGCACTTCTAGCCACTTTCTGCGTTCCTGTCTTTTCACTTGTCTGCATTTATTAATTCTCTAATTCCCTTAAATTTGTAATGGATTGACCTTCTGGTTTTTTGCTTTTTTGCCTGGATTACTGTTTATGGTTTTGGGTTGTGGATTTGCTATTGAATTTTTTTGTTTTTTTGGCAATATATTCAGCTCTGCTTCTGGATTATTATGTATTATTGTTGTTGATGTTGTTGTTGTTGTTGTTATCATCAGTGCCTTTAAAATTTTGTCTGTTTTATATATGCTGTTTACACCCTGATAGTATAACAGCGGACCCAATGAGAGATTATGTTGGCAGGTGTCCACTAGACTCACAGTAGTGTTTTACTTGAGTTCAGTCTTCTTATTACCTTACAGTTCAATGAAATGTTGAGCAAGTACATGTGCGAAATTAGGTTACTGGTATTTTAAAAAGATTATCCACACATGTTGACAATGAACTTGCATGTTGTTAAATGTGTTAAGATACCATGAAGGTGGAAATGTCGGCACTTTCAATGCTTTTCTGCTTGTTCTCTGTTTCAGCAAGCTTAATAAATTTGAAAAATAAATGGACTTTTGTGCTGGAATGTTTTGAACTTTCCCTTCATGCTTTTCTGATGTCTGTGTGTAAGCCAGCTGTGCGTGCCACTAAAACAGGAAGCTGTTTCTGACAGGGACGGCAGGCAGAGGACATACAAACGAGTGCGCACAGAAATGGCAGATCGTAAATGGGCAGGAACTTTTACACACTGCTTTGAGCTTCTCTAACAGCTCTTTGGTTGCATGCAATAAAATCACACTCAGCCAATACTGTGAGTTCACTGTCCTCATTAAATCATTCCACAACACTTGTTATTGGCAGTGAGGATATCACTGATCTCACATCAGTGAGACTTAACACACGCAAGGTAAAAATTCATTTTATGTTACTTCATTTTTGTTAACATCTTTAATTAAATGCTGCCATCACACCAAACAATTGCTGTTGTAGTTTAAATAGTTACTATTGTAGCTTATGCTTTAAAGCTTAATTGTTGGAATTGTATACTGTAAGAACAATATGTTCTTTAGGATGAAATGCACAAAATAGGGTCACTTGGAAACATCCTTTGCTGAAAAGTCATTTCCAAAAGCTGTAAACTTTATACCTAGTTTTCTGTTGCATTCAGTACAGTCAGACTTAAAAATGTGAGTTAACTCTTTAAACTAGGGTTGAATGAAATTTCTTATTACTGATGTGAGCCTGACACAGTCTCTTCATTGTTTATAGTCTAAACGCAAGCATATTGTGTTTAAACAATGTATGCAAAGCATGAGTAAATCATAAATAAACAAATAAATAAATGTAAGCACGTATGATTATTTTCCTGAGTTATTAATGATCTCACATAAAATATAATAGAAACATTCCATATTTCATCTGCTGGTTTCTCCGGAGTTTGAGCGCTCCCTGGTGGTTTTCAGAAGTACAACCCCACTGAGCCCTAAATCAGTGAAACCAACGAATTGACATATCTGAAAACACTTTGGAAGTTAACCTGGCTAAATAAACGGGTCATTATTAATCAGCCAGAAAATATATTATAGTCTCCTATTATAACTTTAATCAAATTTTTAAATTAATAGCGCAGTTTTCATTGTAGTGTTTTACTTCATTAATTTCATTTTCATGTTTACCTACTATACTGTTTTAAGAAGAGAACAATGTTTTATATATTTTAATTTAAAGCAATTCAATAAAGGAACATTTGTCTGTTTGTAATATGGGTAATGGGACAGCTTCCAAACCTTTGCTGTAACACATGGCATTCCGTGTAGACCAGATTAAAATGCAGGTAAACTGGTACAGCTACACGTTCACAACGGTTTTTCTCTTACTCTGAGATGGACAGTGCAGTATCTGGGCATCACATTTAACATGTGCAGTATGCCAGAAACTGATGGACCACATAAACAGTGATGTTTACAACAATGAGCAAACCATTAACGCTACCCAATGACACACATCATGTTATAATAAACAGCACTGAAAAAAAAGTCAAATTTTAGGGAAAACTAACAAAACTGCATAGATGAATTTTTGGCATTGAAGATGAACACATGAATGAACACATGAATGAACACATGAATGAACACAATTCTAATGTTTGTTAAACATAATCAGAATATAGCAGATTTAAATTTATTTGCATTTCTTTAACAAGTGTTTTAAAGTATGTATGTGTAAATGCAGGCAGTGCCATTTGTACTAGTTTTTTCTTTGATTCTTTTATGGTCACAATTTCACAGCTTTGTGTTTTTAGATGCTGCATTATCGCAGACTCTGGTCAACGAGAACGTCCCAACAGCATATTCACAAGCAGTCGTACTGCAACACTGCTTTGTGTACACACACAGGACACCCATGCCAGCAAGAAAAGTTCTTCTCACGTTTGAATTTCTTTAATCAGAAGCCTTAACAGTGAAATGACGCTGCAGAAGCGGAATTTATAATCCTGATTAATATATTTTTCATTATGATCCCCAAGAGCACATGTGTTTCACACATGTAAAGAAATCTTTACAATTTAAAGTCACCGTATGGAACCTAAACATCTATATTCTATAACTTTTACTTAATTTTCATGCTTTTCTTGTCACAATAGAGCTTGTCCTCGGGGATACTTGTTGTCATGGAAACAGTGAATTCACTATTCTGTTTTATATATATTGTACAGATATGGTTTATCATGTTACTGTTCTATATTTATGTACCAAAGATGTTAAAGGTCTATAGTTTTATACTGCCATGACAGGTTAGTTAAGAATATTTTGCTTAGGAGACATAACAGTGTCACAATAAATGGATCAATCAAAAATAATTATTCCTCATACATAAACAGAAATCAACACCAGGATTTTAATTGTTTGTATTTATGTGGTACACATACAAAAACACGCAGTCACTTTTTCTTTTGTTAAAGATGGCTGTATGCTTTCCATTTCATCATGTTGACAATAATTTCTTGCATCATGACCCAGATACCATGGTAACCATGCCCCCTTCAGGTCTCTGCCTGCAGAATCAGACTTTCCACCTTCCTTCCACCATGACACCTACGAGAGCTTTCAGCACCAGACCACCTTCCTTCTCTACTGAGGTTTTTTTTTTCATATTTCTCTTTATGTCGTTTATTTATGTTTGGAGAATTCCATAAAAATCCTAAATAATCTAAATCAAATTTTAAAAATCACTTTCCATCTGGCTTCACCTTGACTGAAAAAGCACAATATAAACATTAAAATTTATTTACAAGTGTTCAAAATAACATTTTAAAAGCCTGCACGCCAACTTTCCATTCTAATTCTGTTTGTGCTCATTATAAAGACACTGGCAAATTCATTTCTTTTGTCATGCAAAAAAAAAAAAAAAAAAAACATCAAAAACGAATGTTTCATGACAGACAATATTTGGGCTAACTGTAACTTTCAAATCAGGCTTAAATAGAAGTTGGTTGGTTGTATAAAGACGTTGTGTGTGATGCAGACTGTGCCCGAGTGTGACCGACAGGGGCAGATCATTGAAGGAACACTCCCCTGGGCGCATAACAGCATCTGCTGCAGTGAAGCACACAATGTTCGGTCTGTCACAAGAGTTAAATATCAAAGAAGTTCATCTATTTTTTTTTAGAAGACAGCAGTCTGATAAGCTTATATTTCATTATCCTGAAGCAAAGGCATCGCCGTGGTTACACTGCTATTCGGTACTTAGCTCTTATTTCTACTACAGGACACACGGCATCGTATGGCCAGCAATTCTGCATAAATGCACTGCTGTATGCATGGATACGCATTCAGCAGCGATAGCAGGACAGAGGGCCATTTGTTTGGGGCCTGGCACCTGCCCACCACAGCGTTTTCCCTGCATGCGTCTAACTGTCGGCACATTCCTCTGCTGCCTGCTGATCCCTGCCTGCACACAATGTCAGATCATCGGCAGCCCATCCTCCACCATAAGCAGTTTCTCTCTCTCCCTTTGTCTCTCTCTCTCTCTCTCTCACTTTCTTTTTACACAGGACAGGCTGCAGAGGTAATATTGCGATGTTCAGTCTTCATCCTTAAAGGATGTATTTAAATAAGAAGGGATTAGGCACATCATCTCTTTATGCGGAATATATTTTTAAAAACATTGTGCATGAAATTAAATTAACATTTTAACATTGCAGAATTTTTTCATCAGTGAAGAGAAAATATCCCCCGATCCACAGATAATACAATAGGGAAAATAAAACTTTGGAAAAACTTAAATAAAACACAAATAAAATTATGATGAGGCAGAAATGTGATACAAACTAGTGGATTATTTTTCTAGGTTTTGTGAACTTTAGTCATTACAACAAAAGAATGCCTGACCTACCCCCTCTGTCGTTACTGTGATCTTTGCTTGTTCTGTTTTTCACTACATGACTAACACTTAAAAAGCCCAGTGTTGAGGCTCACCAGCTATATGTACAGTAGTCTGGGACCTCCTTCATTGTTCATCTTGGGGGGGGGGACTTCCCCACCTGCCAGTTATGTTTTCTTTTTCCAGCCTTTTCCCAAACTCTCACTTAGTGCTCCACATATTTCATAAAGCACAAATGTTCCCTGCTCTACAAGACAGACCAGAACAAATCAAAATGTAGAACTTCTAACATTGAATGTGGGCTAGAGTTGGCATCTACAAAGTAGACAGCTGATTGGGTCCCTCTCCAGCCCTCTACCCAAACTCCTCCCCTCAAATTAACATGACAATCATTGAGACTAACAATCAGCACATTACATGTTACAAACTGGATCATTTAGATCCTGCCTAAATGTCCTCCTACACAGATCTACAGGATCCACTGGTATAAGCCAATTCCTTGGCTCTGATCATACACACCCCACAAAAGCCCACCCCTCCCCTCATCTGCACTCCCATTTCATGCCGTCTGGGGCTTTTCTGGTGACTCCTCAAGGGCAATGACAGTAAACTCCTCTTTGTTGCCATTCTCTTGGATGTTCTCCTTGTGCATCAATGTGACCATCTCCTGCTCCCTCTCCTCCGTTTCTGCCCCGGGGGCTGCACCGTTACCCTCACCGCCCTCCTTGGTGATCATCAGTGTCTGGTGCTTTCCACACCACCTATCACACACACACACACACACACACACACACGCACGTAAAAATCTCTGTAATTAACTGTCACCTCACTAAGGTCTTATACGCAGTAGACCGTAATTATGTGAGTCTGAAGAACCCATTTGTAGTTCATTAATAACTTTTTACCTAGCAATACTTATTATTATTATTATTATTATTAAATTAAGTGTCCCAAAATAAGGCAGCACAGCTGAGGTCCGTGCACATACCTGTTCCTGGTGACAATAGCTGCACACACCAGGAGGATGGCCACCACTGCAATCACTACAGCCAAGATGATCAGCCAGTCTTTGGGTAAAAGAACATGATGGTAGTGAGAAGCAGCTCTGGGATATACCCAAACAGGGGAGAATGGTGTCAGAGGGACATGTATCGCTACTCAATGTCCACTAGTATCGAGAAGGTCAGCAGACACATTACATGTACACTTCCTATGTTACGTTAAAGACGTTACTATGTACATCTTTATATCTTTGCCACAGAATCTTTAGGATCCACTGCTGGTTTGTAGCGGTGTTTGGTAATGATGTCGCACTTACCTGGTGTGGTGTGTCCTTCACCTGATGAAGACGGCTTCGTGTTTGTGCCCATGCGACCCCGTGAATTGTGCCCATTCACTGTGGCAGAGGCATGCAAAGGAAACAGTTAACCAATAGCACGCCTACAGATTATATGCACAGAGATCTTTCAATTCACAGAACCAAAAATTCCCCAGGAAGCTAAAAATGTTCCAGAAAGACAACAATCCAGATATAAGTATTTAAATAAAAAGTTTTCCATTTCATAAAAATTTTAATTTGAAACAGTTTTATATGCACCAGCAGCAGAAAAAAATGTATTTTATAATTGACCATTATCCTGCTGGAGAACAATTGTAGGTCTAAGGCTACAAAATTAAGTTTATTTTTTCCTTATTGGACAATATATGTTAATTTAAATATCAGACATTAAACTAAAGCAGTCTTTGTTATGTTTCTTAAGATCTGAAACTTTGCACACCAGGGGTTTGTTTCATGTCCTCATTTTTTTAAGAATGCCTTGCATGGGCCAAGAGAATGATGAAGTCGGGGTGAGGTGAGGTTGTTGGCACTGGTTTTGTAACTATCTATGGCCACTCAAATTTCTCTCTGTTTCCATTTGGTTCAGGATCGCATACCATGATGGAGCCCATATACAATCAGGCATATTCAAATGTCAGTCAGTCATCTTATAAACCACTTATCCCATGAAGGGTCACGGGGAAGCCTGGAGCCCATCCCACAACACATAGAGCACAGAGCAGGGGACACCCAGGGTGGGGAACTAACCCACCACAGAGCACACACACACATTACGGGCAATTTGGAGACACCAATCAACCTAACCTGCATGTCTTTGGACTCAGGGAGGAAACCAGAGAACGCCCACCAAACACAAGGAGAACATGCAAACTCCACAGACACAGACCCAAAGTGAGAATTGAATGCTAAGCCTGGAGGTGCGAGGCAACAGTGCTAAACACTACGCCACTGTGCAGCCTTATTTAAATGTCTAACTGGCATAAAATAGTATCATAGCTAATACAATTTTTCATATGTTTTGATTAAAAGTGCGCCACACAAATATTTCTCCCTGGACATATATTGTTCACTCTCAGTAAAAGAGTGTGTTTTATAAAGAAGGAGAAATACTGCTCCTCTCCAGGTAAACTTTCTCACGGCACATTATGATGTTTATAAAACCTGATGAGTCAGTTATTCTCGGACTGACATAGCCTTGTGTGCTCACCCACAGGGTTTAGGTGTGGTCTGTGGGAGAAACTTCTCCATATCACTTCTTTTCTGTTGTGGGCATGAGTCATTTTAAACGCCTGGAGTAGGCATGCTCTTTATCATAAAACATACATTTTCAAGTCGGTTACTTATGTTAACAGTCATATTGAGGAGCTTCCAAGGAGCATAGCAACTGGTTACTGCAGGTTAAACCTGCTATTTTTTATTCAGATGTAAAGTTCTCTAACCACATAGCAACATCCTCTTCCTGTTCAATAAAGTTTCCAGAGTTACTGCTAGCATATTTTTTAGTGACATCAAATTCGTTTCTGCTGTTGCTTCATATACATCTCCAGCTTGGTTACTGTGACAACCAAACGGTAAAACATAAACATGAAGAAAAGATCTCTTTGAAGAAAGTGAGAAGTTTAGAATCTGAAAATTACACAGCCAACATGTTGATAAGAACGGATGTGTGTACAGGGTGTGGCCTATTTATTTTACTTCCTGAAAACACAGAAGCTGTATTGCCTTACACTGGTGCTTCTATATCCTGCCTGTTGATTTTGAACAGAAGTGTCCAATAAACTAGCACCACTACACTTTGGGTTTTCATACAAATTAATTCAGTTTAAAAACAACTAATCAAAAAAGAGACAACTCTTACATTTAGGAGTGCTTTCTTCTGTTGTGCTGCTGAATGTAGCACGAGTTGTTTCAGTTTTATCATCAAGAACCTTCGACACTGTTGTTTCATGTTCACCTGCTTCTGGCCATGGCTCGTTTGTCATGCCCGATGCTTCCTCAGGGTTCCCGAGGGAGGCCACGGTGGTAGTCCCGTCGCCCACATTCCAAATTCCTGCCTCTGCACTGGCAGTCATGTGCAGGAGTCCATCCTGATCTGTTTTCTCCCCTTGGGGCGAGGGTGTTGTCTGCCCCAGTTCAGGGCTGATGGATTCAAGAGTCGAGTAATCAGAAGGAAACTTGTCCTCTACTGGGGTTTCCGCTGTTGTGGTTTCCTCACTTAAACCCTTCCCTGTGGTGGTTGGATCTGGTGGGCAAAAGGGAGAAGAGTAGGATGTCAAACAGTGACAATAACGCTTATTATGTATCACTGCTTGTTTTCCCTTGTTCGTGTTTTGTTAAGATTTCTGTCCTTTGGATGTTGCATAGTCAGGAGACGCCAGGACATTTTGGGGTGCGGCAGGATATAGAGGTTGAAGCAGAAAGTAAAGGAGTGTGTCTTCTTGCTGTTTTTAATTTTCTCTTTTCTCATTTGTATGTTTAGAGGCCTGGGAAAGCAGTCAAGGATGTGGATGTGGATTGCCCACACTGTAGGATATTAGCCTTTTGGGCAAAGTCTTGGAAAGACTTTCATGAAGAAGGAGAAGCAGAATCAGCATTTTGAAGGGACTGCCTTCTCCTAAGACTATTAAAAATATTCACAAGAAAAAAAGAGTACCAAGATTACCCTGGGCTATGTGCTTCTGTTCTGGAGGTTTTCCTGTTTTGTGGACGCTACATCAAGTAAGCACACAACGTTTGTTACTTTTAGGGTTGTTTCTTTTCCAACTTCTTTAGCCCCGATCGGTCCAGGCATCCTTCCTCTGTCATGTGCTGGTGTAAACTCCTTTTTTGTGCTTAAGAGTTTTCTTGAAAGTAAGGGAAGCTGTTATAAAGCGATGACATGTCCCTCAAGTACAGAGATAAGGTCAAAAGTAACCGTAACAACCTGTCATTACTCACTTATCACCTGCTATCACTTGCACCTGTTCCCTGGTAGTTTCACCTGCATGTGTGTGTGCTTCACTAGTCATTTTATCTTTTGTTGTTTGTAAACGGCTCCTCCATCCCTTACCAAAGAACTATCAACAATTCAGTTTGTTACTTTCTAGTGTTGTTGAGTTTCTTTTCATTTACTCTCAGTGTTTGCTTTTGTTTTATTAATCATTTAGACCTCAGTCTCCAATGCTCCATTCTTGTGCTTAAGGGCAACTTTTTAACAATTCAAAGAGGTTTTTTTGCAGACGTGTTGTACTATCATGGCTGATGGACTGCTTTGTATTTCTTTGTGAAACATCAACACGTGTGACAGAGCTCGCCGTTTGAGCTGGGCAGTATAGGGGAACCACAGGTCACACCTGTGTGAACATGTACCTAATCGCTGGCCAATGTGCATCTGACAGGTGGGTGGGAAGCAAGTCTGGGCAAATGTGATTATTCAGGGAGCAGGAGACTGGATCTCTCACGGAAGGGTGGGGTCCCTTCAAGCCCTCTAACACATGAAGTGTCTCACGCACAGCGTCATGGGACACTCCCTGCAAAATAACCCCCAAGAACAATGGAATCTTTAAGCAGAGTTTTCTCCTTTAGTACAACTTATTCACCAGGAGCATGTTTTGTCTGCATGAAAATTTTAATCAGATGGCCAGAAGCTGGTGTTCAGATGCCAGAGGTAGCCCCTCTGTTTCACTGCGCTTTGGACATGTGTTTGGTGAGAAATATTATACATAACAGCACAATGATTTATAAATGTGATGCCCTTTGTTGGAACTGTGCCCACAGTGCCACCTGGGATGAGCTTCACATATGCTGAGAGTCTGACCTGGCAGCAGTTAGGGGTCACAAATCAGTTACAGTCTGAATTTATTATGGATCTGCAACATGATTTACTAAGTCATTTTTAGGTTATCATTAAAGCTTAATTTATCATTTCAGAACATCTTTATAACAGAAACCCAAATGATAATCTGATTTTCTAAATAATTCCAAAATGTTGATGATTTTAGAATCATTATTTTGTGAGGGGAAAGAAAATGTACTGAATTTTGTGTTCAAAATAAGTCCACTTCTCTGCCAGCTGCAAGGATAACATACAGTCCACTGCTAACATACAGCCCACTGCTAACATACAGTCCACTGCTAACATCACAAAGAATTTCTTGCTGCTTTCACATTTCTGCTTCCACAATGCAGTGAGTTGTAATCTTATCCATAATGTAACCTAAACCACAAACATACAAAACACAAAAATCATTTCTTGCCCTGACGTATGTTCTGCACACTTTCCGCCTGCTGTAAAACTGTACATTTACTTAGTGTGCCTAAGATCACTGAGCTCAGTAATTCGGAGACCACCTGAGCATTATTTGTGTGCAGCTCTCACCTTTTGTTGTACTCTTTTCAACCAAGTTGAACACAGCCTTGCAGTTCTTCTCTGACTGATCTGTCAGAAAACAAAATTAAAAATTACAAACACACCACATTAAACAGCTTTATTTGTGCATCCGTATCACTCTGTACTTCAAAGCTTCACATACAGCTGAGCTGATTTATTGGTGTATGTAGCGTGTTTCTTCATTAACACAGCTGAACTTGCATTGTACGTCATACAACATGCTTTGAAAAACATGCTCTGTCACAATTCCACAAGCCATGATTGTACCTGTCAGAATTTTATTTTGAATATGTAAATTACAGTCACCTACAGCCTGTATGCTCACAAGCACAGAGATACAGCTTACTGCATTTGAAATTTTTGACAGAGTAAGATAGGACTAATTCCACTGGCAGGAGAAATTCTAATGAACATAATACTAATAGTAACATTATTATTCATTCATTCTCCATACCGCTTATCCTGTTAAGGGTCATGGGAAACCTCAAGCCCAACCCAGGAAACACAGGGTACCTGGAGACACCAATCAACCTAACCCACAAGTGTTTGGACTGTGGGAGGAAACCGGAGAACCCAGAGAAAAGCCACCAAGCACCATACCACCCTAACTTTTGTGGGGAGCCTGGAGCCCATCCCAGGAGGCACAGGGGGCCAACCCACCACAGTGTTATTATTATTATTATTATTTAAATGTTTTCTGACCTTGAAGAAAGTGAAAATAGTTTATACGTTATACAAAGCAGACCTTACCGTTTTCATCATAACAGTAGGCATCATAGCGGTGACTCAAGGACTCAAACAGATTTATGATTCCTGTCTGGTTGTTGGCACAGTTGGGGTGAGGGATTTTTCTGAGAATAGTGGTGTTTTTACTGCTAATCCAGCCATACCTAGAGACACACACAATACTGGCATCAATGGCTCTGCAAGAAGATCTTAGGGTAGTACTAAATATTTAGAAGTGAAAAAAAGCCTGTTTTCCTTTGCAATGTTTACTAACTTATTCATATTTGCATATACTGTGTCTGTGCGCGTGTGTGTGTGTACATTACACATATACTGTGTATGCGGATATTACAGAGGTGAAAGGTGTGGCTTAAACAAAATATGCGTTGATGTTTGTTGACAAGGATGTGATGTCAAGGAAACAAGGTGACAATTTACACAGCTAACCAAGTGATGCGGAGGTGTCGATGTGTTTTCGGTTGACACGCTCTGTACCATGTGTACGCAGGACAACGTGACAGCCTGGCGGGCTGCTCTCACCTGCACGTCTCCATGCCTTTTTCGTAGGCCAGCTCGATGTTCTCCTGAGAGGCCAGAGTCGCCTCCAAGCTCTCACACGTCCTCTGGGCTTCGGTGTAGTTCAGCGCATAGCGCTGGGGGCCCTCCACAAGGAAAACTCCCATAAAGCTGCAGCTGCGTGAGGTCACTGTAATGTGGAGGGGTAATGTGGGGGCAGGCAGTTAAATGGTCGTTCTGACACCTCCAGATAAAGACTCTGGAGATATGAATCATTTGCTGAGCTACTTTTCCATAACCCACATTAACCAAGTGACAAATGCAACCTCATAAATATAAAAGTCATAAATACAGAAAGGTCATAAATACAAAAATGTCAAGAGGAAGCAGCAGCAGGTGACGGGGAACTCAGGAAACACCAGCCAACAGTTTTAAAACTGCATGTTTAGTGGGATGCAAATAATTCAGTCACCCTCTGCCAAGTTAGTGTCTTAAACTGTGGACCATTTCAACAGCCGCATAAACACATGATTATATCACAGCTTCAGGCAGCAAATCAACAAAATAATGTTCATCTCATCTCTTCTTTGTGCTATTTGGTTATACTTTGTACTCACAGAGCAAGGTAATAAGAGAAATGTAAATATTACATTTAAGGCTTAGATTTTGCACTTTCCAAAATCATTTGATTCATGCAAATTTACATCCTTGATTAATTTTGTACTGTGTGGAACCCATTGAGCTCAAATATGTGTAGAATGAAATAAAATCAATAAAGAGGTAATACAGAGCATACATGAACTGGTGTAATGAGGCCATCCTGAACATGTTCAGCTGTTGGAACAGACCAAACTGACAGCTACATCTTTTGCTTTAAGCTTGTACAGTCTGTAGCTGCATCCTTGAAATTGGATGCTGCAGTACATGTGAACAGGTCCGGGTCTTTGGCCGAGGTCCACATTAATGATGTGTTTGGAGTGTCCTGATACCACTTATCTGGCCTTAGCACTTACTTTGTGAATTTCCATGGCTACTGTAGGCTGTAGGTGTGGACTAATTCACGCTGATACTGCATGGCTTCTTAATCTTCACTATGTAATATGGTGCACATATATCCTTAAGAAGTGAAACATAGTGTAAGTACAATATCTAATTTCAGTTTACTGGGGAAATATAGAAGGAAATATTGAGAAATTACTATTATTGTTTTTTCCACAAAAGCAGTTTAAGATGTTTGTTGAAGAGCCAACAATAGAGACAGCTACAGTTCAACGTCTGCTTCAGCTCACTGCTGTCTACTCACAGTAACCCCTGCTTCTAACTAATGTAATGTAATGTAATGTAATGTAATCTTTTTCATGTTTCATGGCTTTTAATTTTTCACCAGGCTTCAAGTTAGTTCTTATTGTCATGTCTGTGTAGTTACTGTTTTACTGTGCTGTGAATTGCTGTGTAACTATTACATTACCTGTTTTATATATGCAATGCCCCTTTTATAAATTTGTAAGCACTTTGTGATTCTGATCTCCAAAGAAACTACTTTATAGAAATAAAGTGAAGTACTTTACAATAATGTTCAGGAGAAATCAAGTTTGCTCCCTTATCCACTGTTTTTTTATCTAGGGAAAATGCTAGCGTTTAAGCATAATGCTTAGTTTTGCATTGCACTTCCTTTTATTTGTAAATTCTACACAAAATCGCATGTCCTGTTAGTCCACCCACATGCACAATGAAAGCCTTGTTAGTCCCAGCCTAAACAGATAAGATGCAGCAGAATACCATGACACTTTAAGGGCTGACAGCTGTGTGCAGCTGCTGAGCACAGGAGTGTGTAACCACAGCGGGATTTAGGACAAGCAGCAGTGACCATTAGGAGCGGTGGAGACTGAGCTGAGGGTCAGCTGAGGTTCCTCTCTAACCGCTGCTCAGAATTGTCCCACCTCCTTGATAAAGCATGCAAACACTGTTTGGGCAGTGCGGCCACACAAAGTAGGTGAGTCTTTCTCGCACCTCTGTGAGGTTAGAGGGGTCTGTGGCCGTGACCTCCGTAACACAGCCACCACCCATCATACAGAAAGAAGACGTACAGCCTGCCTTGACAACGCCCCGCTTTGCATGCTTTTAACTCTATAAAGACAAGAAAATTCTGTCCTATGCAATTTTTTGTAGGTTATTTTTATTATTTTTTAGGTTTAAAAAATGCACCTTTAGGTGCAGTCTAGCTGTTAAGATGGAAAGTTACAAGTGGTTATATGCAACCATGACATTATATTAATCTGGTTTTTTAAGTTACTCATTTAAAAATGTATCACATGTACAGCAGTTGAATGCTTTGTTAAAAATTATAGTGAAATAGGTGCATGATAAAGGCTAGTTAAACCATCTATGGAACTTGTTGAAAATCTACAGTATTTCCAGTACATTTACTAAAGCATCTCAAGCCTTGTCTCTCAGATCTACTGACAGTCAGCACTGCTGTGTCTTGGTAGCACAAGTGTAAACAGTTACTGTGGTTAAACACAAGTTTCCTGAACACAGGGGGGAAGGCAGGAGGACCATTTATGTGTCAGGTTACGTTTCCTCACCTCAACCAACCTAAGTCAGAAAATACGCTTTACATCGACACACCTCCTTTGTGTCTCGGATCCTCGAGATTGGAACAAGTGTGTTTACAATAAACAATAAGTTATCTTTATTTACAGTCTGCCCCTTTATAGGGTTTCACACTGTCTCACGGTTTTCCAAAGACGACACAAAAACAAAATACATAATCATTTCAAAGGAGATTAAAAAAAAAAAAAAAACTTTTGGTCGCTTAACGTTGCTTTTGACAGTTCAGCCATCGTTGCACGGTTTCCGTAAAAGCCGCCCAAACGGGGCATGCAGAGAAATCACTTTGGAGATAGTTTCTTGGCGGAGCCAGTGCAACACGTACCGTTTCACTATTTAGTTTGCTTGACTTGTCTCGTGCATTCAGAAGAGGCTCACATTAATGTGCCTGCTGGAACAGCCCCTCTGTGGCTACAAAAGGCTTCTGTGTATATGATGGGGAACAGGGCAGGAGTCGAGGAGCTGGAAGCTCACAGAAACGGCTGTAAAATGTAACTGAGAGCTTCATCTGGATTCTGGGAGATATTGGAGCCCTGAAATACGAGAGGCTTTTCACCCATTTAGATCTGTTTAAATGAGGATCAGCATGAAACAACAGCGGGACCCTGGGAGTGAGTAGAATGCATGTTCGACAAGATGCCCAAAGGCTCAGGGGGGCACTTTCTAAATTCTGTCAGTTTATGCCTAGCCAGTTTTTTATTGGCAGTGGGAGGGTGGGGGCTGGTTCCGCTTTTCTGCACATATGCTGAGTTCCCTTGCACCCCATCCCACCCGGCTGGAGTGGGGGCTCCACAGGACGTCTGTCCCTCAGCTCACCTTGAAATACGACATGTCGGGCAAGCGTGGCTGAAACCTGGCGCCAACGGCGTGAGCGCTACCGACATGACCCCCCTCTCGCGTGTGCGCGTCTGAGCACAGATACTCTGCTATTGTACATTGTGTGGCGTGACCACCCGCTTCCTCTGTTTGAAGGGGGGGGGCAGACAGGGATCAGCTCACAGCCTCTCATATTCAATCTAAGAGGGGATTTGCTGGGCCAAGTCTAAAGGCTGCCCAAGGTATAAAATACACCACTTTAATCCATTTGAGGGTAAATTGAACAATCTGTGTACTGAAAGACAGTAGGGAGGGTGAGCCTCTGTCCTGAGCGGTGTCAGGTACTGAGCATCCTGCTGACTAACGAAGACTGGACACCTAATTGAGTGCGCTGCCACTCATTGCCTGCTTTGGTCTTTGAGCTCATCAGTAATCCATGAGTGCTGTGTGGACTTGTCCTCTCTGTGCTGGCATTTCCACCACACTGAGACTCATCAGCCATCCAGTGAGCCAGGAGGAGAGCCAGCCAATCTCCGCTGCCGTCGCTACTCGTACCTTTTTCAGATGTGCCTTTTTCCAAGCTTAATCTGAAAATCCGAACCATGCAATTGCACAAGGAGAATCTACACGGTGGCCCGCATGCCACAAACTCACACATCGCTGAAACACCCCCCCTTCACATACGCACACACTCATGCATGCACACACGCACACACACACACACACACACACACACACACACACACACACACACACACACACACACACACACACGCGCGCGCCACCACTATCTTTTCTGGCAGATCCTCAGCTGCCTTTTGGGGAAGGTCTAGCAGAAAAAAAACCCAGGGGAGCGTGATGTGCTGTCCAGCAGTTCACAGCACAGAGGAAGCGCAACGTACCTCAGACACATTTCATTCAGCACCCACTTCACTCCGTTGTGTGTCAGAATGCAAGCCCCCCCCACCTCCCTTCCACATCAAAAAAAAAAACTCATTCTCCTTTCTGTTACAAAGACAGATAAGAACACAAGAGCAGAGCAGCCCTCGCCAGCAGAAACTGAGCAAACTGTAGCGGTGTCCACAGACTAACCGAAGTGTGCGAGGGGGTTTCCTCCTACTCAACTCCCCAGAACAAGAGGCCAGCTGATGGAGATGATGAATGCAGGCTGAAGTGTAACGACACCAGCTGCTGCTTCCCATTCCCACTCGGGCATGCAGGGCCTCCTTTGTGTCTGCCTCAGCGCTTGCTGACAGACACCAGCCAAAGGCTCCCGCTCGCTCCAGCCGCCACCAGACGCACCGCTGTCTGGCCGCCACGCACACTGCCTCGTTTAACGCCCGCCTCTCCCACCCTTTCCTTCTCGCGCACGTGCTCCAGCCAGCGGTGTGGCTCATTCCCCAAGAATTAGGCAAGACAATACCTAGCATGTGGCAGCACCACCCGCCAGACTCGCACACAAAGACACTTGGGCTCCTCCACTCACCTTGCACTGCATCCAACCCGGAGAAGGCCAGTAATCCCAGGGCAACCAGCAGCAGCACAGTCCGCATCTTCAGCCTCATGTATGGACAGATGTGAGTGGCGGGGGGGGAGCGTCGCTGGGTAGAGCGGAGCAGGGTGGGAGTGTCTTGTCTCTTCAAACTGCTGGAGGGGAGTTGTTATCAGTGCCTGTCTGGGAGCTCTTGGAGAGCCTGTAGACTTTACCCAACTTTTTAATATTCTGCGCCTGACAGTCAGACACACACTAGTGTGTAGCGCAGTGAAAGGGAAGAAGAGGGTGGTACAAACATGTTCACACCCTTTTCTTCCTCCAGCTTTCTCTCCCCCCACCCTTCTTCCCTCCCACACCCCTCCCTTCTCTCTCTCTCTCTCTCTCTCTCTCTCTCTCTCTCTCTCTCTCTCTCTCTCCTACCTCTGACAGCTTCAGTCCTTCCAGCTGTCCTTTATGACTCGTTTGGTTGTCTTTTTTACTAATATGTATATTTTTTTAATTTGCTCTTTTGGTACTTTTTCTGTCTTTTTTCTTTACCTCTTCCTTATCCTTTTTTTGCCTCCTGGATAGCAACAGTTGCCAGAATATAGCGGTTCTTCTTTAAATCTGCCAGCGCTCTTGAAGGTGGCTCTGGTTGCTGCTCTATGCCTTTCACTCAGCCACCGGGAGACGTGGGCACGTATGAAAATCATGCAATAAAACTGAGGATCCTGTGATCTGGCGGGCGGCAGCTGACGAGCACATAAGAAAATACCTGTGTTAAAAAAACATGGCATTTACCCCCACAGGAAACAGTTTCCTTCAAAGCATAAGGCTCCTTTTAATGATCATGTATAAAAAAAGCTAGTTGTCAGATATGAAGCAAATATATGTCTCTATAAGGGAATTTAAAAGGTGTTTTCATGCATGTGATGAATATCACATCAGCCTCCAAGCAAAATCAGGGTAGGTCTGTCTGAAGTTTTGATTTGTAAAATGCGTTTTGCTACTTAATTCCTGCCTTAAAACGTACAATGTCAGCTTTAAAAATGAAACTGTAAAGTAGGGTACTGAAAGTTAGTGAACCCCCCTGGTGGAAAACCAGCTGCACACTGGAACAAGGTATGTATTGACTTCACACTTTCACTCTTGTGATTTCCATGTGTAAATAAGTGGCTTCTTTAAGTGTGCTACACGTTTTCTCAACAGCAAAACCACTAAAACCAACTCAGGGACTAATGCAGATGACGCTAAAGAGCACTAGCTGCTAAATGAACCGTGAATATTACAATGCCCCAGTCAGAACAAAACTAGACACTGGCATTAACTGGGGTTGTGGGATGGGTACACGTGCAGTGGGAGGTGAGATCTTCTGGAATGGGTACACGCTGCAGTGGGAGGTGGGTCCTTCTGGGATGGGTACACGCTGCAGTGGGAGGTGGGTCCTTCTGGGATGGGTACACGCTGCAGTGGGAGGTGGGTTCTTCTGGGATGGGTACACGCTGCAGTGGGAGGTGGGTTCTTCTGGGATGGGTACACGCTGCAGTGGGAGGTGGGTTCTTCTGGGATGGGTACACGCTGCAGTGGGAGGTGGGTTTTTCCATGTCATCCTCACTGATGTTGATTAACATTTTCAGGCATCCAAGTGGAGCTTTCTAGAAGTTGAATTATGTTAACTGGAGAAGAAGTCCAGTTCATTCAACTTTCAGACGTTGTCACTGATGCCTTCCAGTTTGCACCCCACACCCTCTGAGTGAGCGTAAACAATGAAGAAACAGTCAGGTTTTATACGATTTCAAAATGTCATAATGTTAAGAAGCTTTGTGACCTGTAGAGGAACATATTTTAACTGTACACTGAACAACGTGATAAGGAGCGCATCTGTGAATGCATCTGTTTTTACAGTTTCTGTACAGCTATTTTGTGTGTGTTTTGTGTATGTGTGTGGAGAGAACTGGGGAATAAAGCTCTGCTAAACATTTACCATGACTCAGATAGGATGGGCACACAGCTTTAGTAAATGTCTTTTCTGTGAGATATCACTTCTCATTTACACTCCATCACTGCTTCCTGTTGCCTCCCTCTGCTGCCTCAGGGCTTTTTGTGTGCCTCTGCAGACATATTCAGTGTTATTCATACAGAAGGACAGTAGCGCACCAACACACTGGCGTTCAGATAAATGCACAGGTAGCTCTGGCTGGTGTGAGAATGGTGGCTCGTTAAGTTTTACACTTTATTTTTACACTTTTAATCTTTAGAGAGATCAGACAGGTCCCATGTGCTACAAGTGCTGCAAAGTCTTGTCTTTTTTTTGAACAACACTTAAAAACACATGACAAAAACATTACGAGCCAGACCATAACAGACTATAATGAGTCTAGTAGGTTCATTGACATTTCATAAAAGAGATAACCACCAGACCTGTTAATAAAATTGTTTTTTCATAGATTTATATGAGCGATTACAAAGAAACCAGCCTTTTGTTGTGTCTTAGAAGCAGGAAAGCCTATTTAATACAGGTTAATATACTCTGGAAAAAAAAAGGATTAGCGATTTCCTGTTAGAAAGGCACTAAGGTCAAGGGGAGATATGATAACCAAATCCTTTTGAAAACAGTTACATGTATATTTTTCAGAAGCTGTTAATAGTGAAACAGAACAGAACGAGTGGATTAAGGGAGCAGCTTGGAAACTGATTAGCAAAAACCCCACAGAAATGCAGAACGGTGGAACAGGTGATAACACACGTTAACAGTTTGACAGTTTTATCTTTGTCACAGAGTCTAACTTCCGGAACCTTCTTAAATGCTTAAAAATCCCAAGGGCCAGTTCTATTCAGCCTCCTTCCTATACCACAGAGCAAAGTGAAGCATTTTTTTTGGGGGGGGGGTGGTGGTGGTGGTGGTGAATAAATCTGAATCCATGGGAGCGTTCACTAATGGGTGCTGAATTATTTTAAAACATTATGTATTAGGTGACTCAATAATGACACCTCTTGGAGAAAATCCCTGCTCCTCTAAGGAGAATTATTGGCCACATTACACCTTGTAGTCTGGACAAGCCCAAGATAAGACTACAGTATGTGGAAGGCTGGGATGTACTTCAGCCTTACATTCTTACATTCATATGGAAGAGACGCTCTTGCAAGCAGGAGTGGAGAAGCAATTTGTACTCCTGAAGGGCAGAGGTTTGTGTCCTTAAGAGAGTTTTACATCTCATCAGTTCAAGATAAACACATTTAAGATGATCATTTAGCTTGTATGGATTTCAGAAAAATACATTGCGTTGTAACGATGTATATATAGTGTTAGAGGATGATCAGGGTAGCCAGTGGACAGATGGAAAAAAAAAAACTGATGGCTTCACTATCCAAGTCCAAATTCACACCCAGTGCACAGGCCCAAAACTAATAATAAAAAAAGAAAACTATATAGACAACTAAGTAACAGAGAGCATTGCTGCCAAACAAGACCAACAGCTCACAGTCCAAGGCACTGAAGTTTAATCACAGGGACACCTACAATCACACTTATTCAGCAACTAAAAACATCTGTTCCCAAGAAGCCTACCTGACTTCTTTACATAGTAGCAGGAAGAAACCATTTTATGAATACAATTATTTACTACAAAATTAATGCAAAGCTGGTTAAAATACTCAGACTTTGTGGAGATAAAATACAATGTAAAATATGTACAATCAATCAATATACACACATAATAATCACAATAAATAAATATATTCACATAAATATTTCCATATTACAATCTCCCCTACACCGTCTATTGGAATCACCCATCAGCACGCAGGCAAGCACTAAACTATTTTATTCAGTAGCTTCCTGAGCTAGGGTCCTTTGACAGGTGTCCCAACATTTTTCCTGCTGAAATAGTCAGGTAGGTAAATTAAGCAAAACATTCACTAAAAGTTTAAAAACCATAACCTTTAACAATATCATCTTGCACTTCAGTTGGCCAGTTTGAAATGAATAATTAATACCGTTGTATTATATTCTTTCAACTGAAAATGATACCCAATAAATTTAATTTAAATTGTACAACTGTATATTGTAGTATCCATTAATAAATCTTACATGGAACAGACAGGTATTCCATTACAATCAGTAAAATGCTAAAGCTTACGGCTTTCAGGATTTTGCAGTAATCTTGGCTAATGGTATCTGCTAAGCAAACAAACAGTATATTGACATGTTAAGTGTGGACTGCTAAACAAGACTTTACTGTGTGAGTTCTGAGAAACATCTGAAATCATCTGAAAACAGCTGTGGTGAAGCACTTCCTGTGGTAGAAGTAAGCTGTGTTCACGTAAAAGAGCATCAGTGAACACAGTGTCACATGGATGTGTGTGTGGCAATGTGGAGAGAGCGGTTTGGTTCCGAGTGCAACGCTAGTTTATGGGGTACAAGGGCAACGTACATAACCACAACACCACCTCAGGCTTTATTCAGTGTGAAGCTTCCTGTTCAAACGAAAAATGGTACCTACAGCATGATGCCATTCTAAGGCCGTACAACTTGTGAGTCAGGAGGTCAGTATGTGTGATTGTCTCTGGTCGGGTTAAGATGGCAACGATGGTGAGACACACAAACTTACTCAGTTACTCGTGCATGTTTAAATTTTACTTCATTTCAAACAATACCAGAGTGGAAAAAAAGACTGAAACCCACAAAGAGGAGGGACTTGCTGTGTGTCATTAGTCACTAACTGTTTTATCCAATGGAAGTAAGTAGATGGTCACCAATGTTGACAGAATGTGGTAATCATGCCCACAAAAGTTTGCAAAAGATATATTTATATTTTTGGTTGATGTTGGGTTTAGAACTTTGCAATACAATAACCATGACATCCTGTTGGCTTTAGATTAAGGGAACAGTGACCTTTTCTTGGAGACCTACATGTCAAAGGCCTTTATATGCACAACTCAAATGGCCTGTGTCACACTTCTGTGTTGAACACACCCAGGATATTCCACTATAAAAAAGCCCATGACTTCACCCATTGTGAACATGTAAAGTGTCCTTCTGGATGGCATAGATTACTTTCTGTAAAAAAGCGGTGTAACGGATTATCATATTGTTTGGGTTAAAATTTCAGTTTAACAAACAGGAAAACAATTTTTAAAAATGGACTGAACAAACGTACTGTCAGTTGCTTAGAAATAATTAGATGTAATTCTGAAAAAAGGGATCAGTTTTGCATACTAGAGAATGAGAACAGATGACTTTACAAGCTGTGCTTTGAATGGAATTTACTTCCTATATGTACCACTAAGAGGGAATAGAGGAGAAGAAAAAGGAAATCCTCACACAATGGTTAAACAATCATGGGAGAGTGTGGTCAGGTCTGACAAAACTTGACAAACCCTGATAGGACAGAGCAAGGTTGAATTGCTACATGGCCTTGCATCTGAAAAAGCTCTGTGGCTGGGCTACAAATATACAGTATGCATGAAGACTGGCTCATGTAAGGACTTGGATTCAATTTATATTGAACATTTATAATCACACAACATAGTATTGTACCTACACTGTACAATACTTGTATGTGTAAGAGGGGATGGGCCCATAATCCTACTATAGGCAAAATATTAAACTAGCACCTACCATTTAACATCTAAAAAAAAACAAGCTGCTTAAAGTGGTTTCAAATATTCTAATCAGGAATGACTGAATTAGTGGTATGAAATGTGCAACTTTCAGTACATGACACCATCAGACAAGTTTAGCCAACACATGTTGAAAACCTTAATGCAGACACATTACGTTTTTACAGCACCGTTCGTAATTTAAATCTGGTAATAACACTGTCATCACAACACTGTTGTCTTTACTGGTTTATCCAGTACATTGTAGTAGTCCAATGCAGATTTTGATATGTAGAGGCTTTCTGAAACAAACAGCCCTATTTACATTTTGGACATTGAGTTGTAGACATTCAGTCATGTCTCTGGACTATGGGACAAAGTCTTACAGAACCAGTTTTATTTTCACCTGAGAACAGATAGCATTCAAAACAGCAGTTGGACCAGTCGAGTCACAGAGGACGAACGAACTCTGTTTATGATCAACCAACATCATAAAGTACTGCCCTGGAATTATCCGGAACACAACTCTCCTGCTGGTTGTTGGATTTCTCCACCAAAGATTTTATCAGCTGTTCAAAGTTCACCAAAGGGGAAAGCCCCACATAATGCCAAATTAGATTTGAATTTGTTTCCAGAAAGTCTCGTCTCCCACTGCTACATTAAATGAGCCCCCCCCATCTCTTCTTAGATGTCCCACTCCTGCTCATAGAACTAAATGTCAGACTTGGGTGGGAGGCAAAGGGAAAGGTCAGAATTGGTTCTAGTTTGCTTTGTGTGACTCAGAATTGAGTGGGGGGTCAGAGCCCAAAACAAACTCATCAGGGATTGACAGTGTTACTGTATGTGTTGACTTGCGAAGCTCACTGTTGAGTTTTGCAAGCTTCCAAACAATGTTTAAGAACTGAAGTAGAACAGGACATATATATCTTAGTGCTCAGTAAAAGAGCAATTATGAGCAAATTATTAACTTCTAAACTCAATAATTTTGGTCTATCCAGCAGATTGCCACTTGTTCCTTATTTTAAGGAATCGTTACATAATTGACAGTGATGTGTTGCATTCATTGACAAATCAATACACAATGGTGCCTGTACTGTAATTTTATTTGTGAATTATAAATAAATTTTAATACAATCTTGAACCATAATCAAACATTTATTCTTAACAATTAGTTGTATTCTTAACAACGGAAACGGAATAACTTCAAAGAAAATAACGGAAAAACTTACACACCGACTCTGTTATGCAAAGACCCATATTACATCATAAACATGAAGATTGCATAGCGTGTATTTAGATGTTTACCAGACAAATTGCATTAGTCTGAGCTGGATGTAGCTGGCTGGTGTGTGGGAAAAGAGTGACGTCTTTCTCTACTTCGACAACTACTTAAATTTTGAGATCTTGTGCGGAGTTCCACAACATGGCTTTTAAGGACATACAACTAATTCAAAATTAAAATAAAGAGACTCTTCAAATTACGAATGAGTTACGTTCCGAGAGGCCGTCTGTAACGTGAATTGTTCGTAAATTCGTAATTTGAATGAACACTTTACGTGTGGTCCTACCAAACATTCATACAGCGTTTTAGTTATATAATAAAGATGAATTAAAACATACAACGTTTGTTGTCTTATCCTAAAAACACAAAAAGAACAAAATGCATAAATTGTGTTAATAAATTTTAGTAATAATAACAATAAGTTATATAATAATAATAATAATTATTATTATTATTATTATAATAATAATAATATAATTGTAGAGGTTACCATGAAACCGAGCTCACCAAACCGACTGGCCCTTTTAGGAAGGGGACAGTTTATTCCGTATGGGCTACTCGCCAGGTGCTCTTTTTTCCTTGCTGTTGACTGAAAAGCATTAAAGTCTCCGTTTTCGGGTGGGTTGACAGAACTCTTGCCTCCTGCAGTTATTTCCCCCTCAAAACTCCTACATAATAATAATTATCGCCACCTTTGTTTCCATTGAGATGGCTTGTCGCTTTTCAACACTACCACTAACATCACTATCCTGACGCTTTTCACCAACCATGATGAATACGCGATGCACTGGATAATTCACGGTAAATCTTAGAGCACTCCGGTGTACACGTACACGTACGTGCTGTCCGGCGTATGTAGCGGCCAAACGCCGTACCAGACTAGAGAGTCGCGCACGTAAATTTTTTTCCTGTGGCTCCCCAGTTCCTTTCTCTGAACAAAAATTGAACGAATGCGTTAAATGCATTTGTTCGTATCTATGAATGTTCGCAAGTCGGATGTTTCTAAGTTGAAGAGTGTCTGTACACATGGAAAAAGAAACGATGAGGACATATTCTGCTGCAACAGTACTGCTGCTGCGACTCATGTGAAGCTTCCTGGTGTTCTTGAAGGTTGTTACTCATACAGTTTGCACTTTGCATTTCAGTTTACCAACAGTTTGATGAGCACTGTTGACAGCCACATCCTTTATATACAAAACATGCAAAGAGGATATTAAAGGTAGATAATCCAACCAAAATACTTAACATTTGTGAATGCCAGGCCCCTACTAGGGTTGCTGATGTAATAAGGAACCGTAAGCTTCCTTGCCCTTCTTGTTTCTTACTGTTAAACCTGAGACGTGGTAGTCCTACAATCCACAGCATAACAATTTCCAAAACTTGATTGGGTGGTTATGGTGCTTCATGATGTTTTAGCATTAATATGCTCCCATGAATGTTGTGTGTTGATTTGCTGGCTGCTGGAAGTACGAGTGTTTTTCTACTCCACAGGGGATATTGGCAGGCCTCTGGCCAACGCGCATTGCAGACAACCCCCTACTTTGTCTGAAGCCCATTCTTGTGTCTGAAGGCACGACACACTTTGACCCGTCTGCTGTGGTGTCAGGAATCCCAGCAGGGTGTACACACGTTTTTCCGTGCTGTAGAGAGTCCCGTCCCCTCTGAAATGGGTCGCGGTGTCTTGCTTCTTTGTTTTGAGATTTCTAGACTCAGGTTTTAGGTCCTGTACATTAAACGAAGGGCATGTGGTTAGAGATGGAATCATCTACAATATTTCTACTGACCAGATGAGATGTAGCCATCATTGTGGACAGAATCCACAACCTACGCCCTTAATGAGGAAAGAACATCATACTTTAATTTGAACTGGATTTGGTGGGATAATGAGATGGATAATGAGCAGTTATCTTACACTGCAGACCTGCTGTAGTTCTGAGGTCACCTCTGTTCTCTCTGCTCTTGTGCTGTTTATTTTATTTTATGAGTAATCTGCTTATTTCCTGTGGTCACAGTTAAATGGAAAATAGTGTCCAGACAAAATTCATCAGGTTATATTCTTGCTTCACAGCAAGGTCAGGAGACTTTTTGGGTTAGCCCACAAAAAATATGAGCATGAAATATTCACGGTCTCACTAAAAGCTATTTCTGCTGCCTGATCCAAGCAGAACAGAATATTTCAAGAGTAGGATAGTCTCTAACTTAGTCTTTGACGGGTATTCAAGGATACCACGCGAGAGGTATGTAGCAGCTGAGAAGTGTAGATCAAAATTAAATATTTATTTGAAAAGATTGGTGGGATATCGACATAAGTCTACAAATTTCAGGTATGATACAAATCCACAAAAAAATATTTAAATGCATACAGGTCTGTAATGGAAACACAGTCTTTAGGTTCAGGGTCAGTACTATATTTAAAATGTTAACACTTAGATAAGAAACATGATGCTTTATGGACTAAACTGTCCCCTTTCTAGCCTAACGCTAGTTTTGTGACAGTCATTAATGACGCAATAACAAAAAACACAAATACCAATTAGGGCACTTATGGCTGAACGTAAACATGGGCTGGACAAGGTCAACTCCCATGCCCTGTTCTGTAGAAAAGGTAACGAAAATGCACTAAGGACACCATGTCTGAGGGGCAGTCGTGTGGCATGTGCACAGGCGCTTTCCTTTCACGTTCTAATCAGAGCGCCTACTGAACCCATCGGTTGCCAAGGTGACAATAGAAAGGCGCCGGTGAAAGCGACATGGGAGGGACAGTGGGCATGCCGTCGCCCGCGTCCTCGAGGTGCCAAAAACCCATACCAGACTTGCGGGTACAACAACACGTTCCTTCATTGGGAACAAACTAAAGGTTCTAATTTAAAAAGAAAAAAATGTTGTGCTCCCTCAAGACAGAAATACGACAAGATGACAGAGTTTCAGATGTTTGACAGAACAGAAGAACACGGTGCCACAGATGTGGTTCCTTGGTACTCAGAGTCGAGATGGTCTTTGTTGTTTCCTTTTTGAGAAAATCTTTGCGGTGAGCGCTGGACAAAATGGCCAAGTTAGCACCCAAAGCAGCTCCTTCTTCATCTGACATAAGTGAGATGAAACCTGTTTATGCAAACCTATACAGCTTCCTCAAATATCTTCTAAAAGCAATGTGTAACATAATTCTACACTCAGTAGTTTCTGTAATATTAACTGAAGGTAAGACCACTGGTTGAATCTCCACACCTTCATCATACTCCTAAGGTCTTCACGAACTACCCTCCTAAACCGTTTTCAGCTGCCCATGTAACACTAACATACTGTACTTTACATGAAATTAAGTGGCAAGCAGACAGCAGTGTAACCATTTTTGGTGTTTATTTGCCATTCGTAACACCTCGACACGAACACCGCACAGGTATAAACGGTGTGCTTGCAGTTTTTTCTTGTCACTTAAGTATTTATACAATGAAACAGCAGATATAAATGATGAGCAAGGGAAATACGTGTGAGAACACACCACAAGTACTTCCATGACATCTTCCAAATTTAATAAATAAGCCAGTGTCTGAGAAAGGAACATTTTCCGCAAACCGCATTCTTCCCATCACGCTGAAGTATGTTTCTCCAACTGACAATAATTTGGAGGTGGTCACCAACAACAAAGTCAGTTTCAATGACATACATACAGTTAAGTCAAAAGCCAAAAGGAAACAGTACAAACAATGTTGAAAAGGGACTGTCGTAAGAAAGCACTATCAAACCAAAATCTCGTTTCTCAGGAGGAGAAACTGGCATTTTAGTTCAGAGATGGATGTGTCCTCAAATGTTCAGCTGCTCTGTTAAACCTTATGGATAAATTCATCTGCTCATCAAAAGAAGGGGAGGGTGTAACAGCTCAAGAGGGTGACGTCAGCCCACCGTAGTTTGCATGTTCTAGTAGAACCCCAGCAGTAACATTCAGCCTGAAGTTTCCCTTTGCCTTATTCTCTACTATTCTCCTTCTTCAAGGTAGGATCATGCGCTGTGGCTTCTCCAGGTTGGCACGGAACCTATCCAGGAAACGGGAAGCTAGTTCGTCGTCCACGAGCCGACCGTCGCTGGACAGGGTCACTGTCATCACCTGCTGTGGGCGAATTTCAGGGCCTTCGGGACCACACCCGAGACTGGTTTCTGCAGGCCTCAGCTCTGTCCGCGACTGGCCCACGGCCAGGATGCAGGCCTGGGGTGGGTTGATGACCGCACTGAAGCCACTGATTCCAAACATGCCTAGATTTGAAATGCTGCGCAGATGGAATTGCAGGGAGACACACAAAGGCATTACCTTAATCACCTGTTTGCTTAACTTGCAGAATTCATATTCACAGGGAAGGAAAAGTCTGCCACAAATGAGATAATTACAACAGATGTCATTCTTTTTTTTTTTTTTTTTTTTTTTTTTTTTTTTTTTTTTTTTTTTTTTTTTAATCAAAGCTGGTAAAAACAGCCATTTCTAGTTGGTGGGTATAACAGAGTGGCATACAGAGGAAAACCATCTGGTTGAAATGGAAATTCACAGCTCAGCGTGCAATCATGCTTCTAAAAGAACTGCAGTTGGTAGGTTCATGTGGGTATATATCTGCAGAGATGTAGGGGTGGGGCTGAGACAGGAAAACAGCCAACAAATTGTGCACTCATCTCTACACAACCCATTAACTCATTACCAACAGGCGCCGCAACGAGCTGAGAACATGACGACAGACATTATATGTACAAAAGGTCACCAAAACACCTCTAATACAGTGTAGCGCAGTAGCTGAAGGCTAAATCCGACTGGGAACAAATCACAGCAGTGTCAAAGCAGATCTATAATGTAAATGCATAGTGAAGCAAGTCTGGTGACAGCAGGATGAGGTTATGGTCCAGGCTCACCTGGATGTGAAGATGAGGTGTGGTGTGAGTATGAGGTAGACTGTGAAGGTTACCTGAAGGAACCACCTTGGTACTCCTCTGGAAGCAGCTTGCCATCTCTCGCTTTTTGGGCCAGGGCCTGAAGTTATGAGAGTATAAAGCAGGTCAGGAAAACAGTAGGCATCTCATCAGCGAGATAACAGGAGCACCCTTTGACCCACAATAACAAACAGGGGCTGGTCCACCCTTTCTTTGGCCAGAGGGAGGTCCACTTACACTGGTCACACTAGGGGAGGAGGCAAATTGGATTGGTTAGGACCAGTGTACAACCCCCCAATAACAACACTTGCTGCTATAAAACTAATTATGTTAAAAACCATGTATGGATGCATAAACAAACTTCAGGAAAGTCAATTGTTTTCCAGGCACACAATTTAGAAGGATCTACATTTCCAATCAACTTATATAATATAAAATGAAATGGAAAGCCCACTGACATAACCTTACGATCAGTAAATAAATGTTTGAGCTAGAGGGTGCACACAATAACCCTTTTCCCTTTAATTGTCAAATGGGTAAGTTTAATTATAACAGTAAAAATATCCTTTTGTGCAGCCCCCCCACCTAATTATTAAATATTAAAAACACAACAAGCAGCTGGATGTTACAACTGAAGTGACAAAACCATCTGATCGAAAAAGGCAGTGGCACACAGTTACTGCCATCTACAAAGACAATGTTTACAGCAATAACAGTATATGACACCTTTTAAATGCAACCTGCAATACCAGCATTAAATCCCATATAAGCTATACTTTAAAAGCATATTTCTTGCAGGCCAAAAAAGACTTTCCCTGCATTAAAGTTAGGACAATTGAGAGAATACCAATGGCCACACACTATTAGGTGCAGGGAACATGCAAAAAGATGCCAAGGATACTCAATGAACTAAAAATGCTTCATTTGTTTTTAGAAATGGATTGTGTCTTTTAGTTCAATATGACACTTTACAATGATTGCCACTGCACAAAGAATTAATGACCACTCCATTTGTTATATCCACAAAAACCTTATCTTAGTAAACATTTTCACATTCTTGTAGGAAGATGGAAACTAAGGGGAAACTACATCTAGAAAGCTGATATGTGTATCTCTCACAGCATGTCTGCGAACACGAGACATGGGTGGGTTTAATGACCTACTGTACGTTATCTCCCACATCTTGCAGGTGAACAAATGAGTGCTGGGGATGTAGGGATATCTGTTTTGGTGGGATGTTCCAATGACAGTCCAGCGTGTTCCACACCTGTCACAGAGTGGAACGCTGTGGTGCGAGGCAGACACCCAGTGAAGGAATTGGGCTGGCGATGTGCTGTACCACTGTTCACACATTACAACCAGAATGCTTCAGATGTGCTGGACTCTGCATGTCAATCTGAGGGGGCTTTAGGCCCGTTATTTTTTAGAAACGGCTCTCACTCACAGCTGAGATGACCACACGGGAGCATTAACTGTTCATGCTCGCTCACTAACGGCTCGGCACTCTGAACATAGTTTATTAACTTTAATAACAATTTTGCACAACACAATATTCACTAACCTATTAAACACATCTGAGAGATGCCTGACGGGCAAGTTATTTTCACACAGTAAGTTACTCATCTAATTTATTAATAACTACATTCTAAAATGTACCACTAGAAGGAAAATCACCATTAATTGAAGGTGCAGGCCTGAAATTGTTGCTTTTAGCTGTGCTGCGTAAATGCAGTGCTCTGTAAATGTCCGGCAATTTCACAGGTTATTCTTGACTCCATTGGCTGGCTGTATCTGTATAAGTAAGCAGCGGCCTGGTGGGTCAACGGGTACAACATGAGTCTGGGATGTGGAGTCTTCCGGTTCGAATCCCACCCCAACCACCAGGTGCGTCCTTGAGCAAGACATGCAAATGGTAGCTTCCCCAGGTGCCACATGTGGCTGTAACATGTATGTGAAATGTTGTAAGTTGCTTTGGATAAGTGTTTGCTAAATAACTGACTGCTCCAACTCTGCCTGCACTGACTGTTCATTGCTGTTTCAATCTAATAAAGAGATTTGTCACATGCTTTTTACATTACACATTCCCAAGGCAAAGATGAATTTATATATTCAAGTTATACTCTATGCTTTCTGATTTTACTTGTAGATGTGACAAATTACAGTTCTTGGTACTTTGCTCAAGCCATTAAACTCCAATAAGTGTACTACTTTTGGTTATTTTTTTTACCTATTATCTAATATTAAAAAAAAAAAATCTAAAAGTCAAAAACACTATCAGGGCAGATGACTATAAAATCTAATTATATTAAATAAACATTTCTAACTCCAACAGAAAGTTCCATCAGCTTCTTCCTTCACCTTGGCATTAGCAGCAATCTCCTGCACTCCTTTGCTGGCAGCATCCCTGATGATGGGGGTGATGAGGCCCCGGTCCGTTGCCACGGCAATAGAGATGTGGATGGTATCCAGTGCCTGGGGGCCTTCCCCTGCCCAGGTCACGTTGACCTCTGGAAGCTCCTGAAACATGAGGCAGAGGAGTGGTTAAGCCAAAGCCAGGTAAAAATTTGGAAACAGGAAAACGCTAGTATTTACCTTATGCCTTTCAGTACATTTTGGACAAAATTAGTAACTGACTGCTCAGATCTGACATATTTTAAAAAGCAAAACAACAAACTGTCAACAGCTGAAAGAAGATAACAGGGTCAAAGTGGCTTCCTGTTAAAGATGAAAGAATGAAATGCTGCAAACGGTTACATCTACATTTCCCAGTTCTCTGATAAGCTGATGAAGAAAAAGGAAAAAAAAAAAAAAAAAAAAACCCAAAGAATACTTTTTTGACATTATGTATGACAGGTACATTTTTGAGTCCTACTTCTGAAGATGCAAAACAAAAAATAAATTCAGTTCTGGCCATTTCAGGAAAACAAACAGATTACGTCACCTGTGTCTAAAAAAAGACCATCGAGGTTAAAAACAAAAGCAGGGGGTGCTTCCTTTTGTCAGAGGTGAGGGTGGAGGAATTCACCCACATACAAACTAGTAATCCAGACTCCATCATATGGGTTAAAGCATGGTGAAGCACATATATTCACTGGTATGAGACAGGACACCTGCAGTCACTGAGAGATTTTTACAGTTATCAATCTGGAATTAACAGTGGGAAGACTTACCCTCAAAGTGACTGCAGCAGCCTTGATGATGAAATCGTTGACTGAAACCTTGACGTTCTCTGAAAAAAACAAGCGAGTCGCTCTTGAGAAACACCAAGTGAACAGCCAGTACTCGTGCGCTTACACAGCAGAGCAACTGCAATGCTTACTGAAGCTGCAAAGAGAACTTCACAAAGCTGTGTGAAAACAAACAGCAGCTCACAGCCTCCGTTTGAGTGACATGCCCTCTGATGTCTCTTCTCTAAGTTTTGTCTGTGGAAGGCGAGGGTGGATGGATCGTTGGGAGCCATAGCTAAACACACTCAACAGTTTATAAAATAAATAAACTACCACACAGTATGGTTTGGTGATACAGTGCAACCGAACCAAAGCGTATGTTCTGCCACAAGCATCCAACTAGCAAAAGACTCCCCATGTATTTTTACATCCAAGTCACAACTTGAGGCAGATTTAAAGCTTCAACTAGTCTCTGTTCCTTTCTGAGGAACTTATAAAAAGGTATAGGGAACCAAACTTTGTAAATGGCTAAGGCCTAGGATGAGTCACATTTGTACTCCGGAGACAAAATGGCTGTCTTCTGCAAAATGTGCTGAAGCTATGCTCAGCAGCTAGACCGAGCCCCAGGAGACAGTTCTCCAATGAATGGGCCGGGATCCTCACGAACCCAGTTACCTGCC
>JABJVR010022537.1:35870-54219 GCA_025773905.1 Chitala chitala
CTCAGCAGCTAGACCGAGCCCCAGGAGACAGTTCTCCAATGAATGGGCCGGGATCCTCACGAACCCAGTTACCTGCCTGCAGCCTGTCTGGGCCAAGGCATCTACTGTGCCTGCTTTTCAAATAATAGTCTAAGATTCCAAACATCATTGCCATTCATTGCCCTTTTTCATTTTTTAAAAAGAATGTAGGTTTCTTATTACTTCCCAGCATATTTTTTTCCTTGGACTGACAGAAGCTGAGAGAGCCTTCAGAAGGGTGGAGCGTGCTGCTACTCATACAATTACTGATCACACTGAAACGAGTTCATTTCAGTTAAGGAGAACTTAAAACCACAACAATCCAACTGTCAAAACTGCCAAGAGGATCATACACCATCTGCTATTAAACTGACACAGGAACTTGTTCCTTTGTGTTCACATTATTAACAGAACGCTGAAAAGAGGAACATGTGTTTTCTGCTAATACCATTATCAGGCCCATATATAACTTTATTCCGTTGATTTTTATAAAATACATAAAATGTAATGACAATTAAGGACAACTGAATGACCACAAAGGCTGACTTTTTCTGATGACAGGCTGTAAAAAAACTGTCTGCTTCACTGTTACTAATAATTATTAATTAACAAGACCAAAAACAAACACAAAACTGTTTAAAATAGCAAGTGCCAAATTCCAACCGTCAGGTCCAACATCAGTGGACAGTTACGATGGACTACGATACATATACAGGAGGAATCTGGCTAGAGTCACAAAGAGTGTTTCCAGTGGACCTCTACAGAAGCACATGGCTTTAAGGAGCACCATTTCAGCAAGCTTGTAGTGACACCCCTGTGTACTGCCAAACTGCCATTGACTGCATACTGACGTTAGTGGTTAGATTACTAGGCGCGCTCTTACGCAAATTGCTGAATAATTCCTTCGATTTAGGTGCTGGGAAGTCATGATTACACAAACAGAACATTTACTCCCCCGTGTTTGTTGGCCGAAAGGTTACTTGTATTTATTCGCTGATACCACTTCATTATCAGATGTACTTAGACACCGTCTCCCTGAGGCTGGAACTGCAGCACTAAACGAAGTAACTTCTGACCAAGGTGTAACTAACTGGTCACAAACCTCCAGCTTCTCCCACTGAGTAGAAAAATAAGAAAGAAACGACTCTCAATTCACCCTCTGATAATTAAGGGTAACGAGTGTAATTTTAACTCCTCCCTTGTCTGTCTCCACTTGTCCATAGTTCACACTGAGCAGAACAACGTGCTTTCTGTTGTTCTTGTTATGTCCTTATAAACACCACATGCTACAGTCACAATGACCTTTGCTCAAGGTTGCGTTTGAAAAAGGCATGGGTATTTTTTCCAGCCTACTTGTTTCCATCACAGATGTCCAGGTTCAGACAATAAAACATTGTCTTCTATGCCACCTGGTACAGTTGACCATGTGGATCCTGGTTACGGGTTTGTCTTCTCATTAACCCATCAGCATAACTTACGTTTTCTCTTTAGTTCTTTAGTATGTGAAGCACCCCATCTTCCATTTAGGAGCAGAACAATGTATCAGGGTGTCTGAAGGAATCCTGATGTGAAATTTATGACTTTTTAAAACCTTTTCAATGTCACTTCAATCTAAACTTAAAAGCTATAAAGCACAGAGTGGCTGATTTAACAGATTCTTGACTTTCTGAAGTTGTACATGGACAATAAAGATTTCACAATTTCAAACATCTCAACATGAAATAAATGAGTACAGGAAGGAAGCAAGACATTAAAATCTGGGAACATCGCTTTAAAAACAACATCCGGTGGTGGTTCTAGACCATTTCAACTACAGGGCCAGACTGGGGCTAGTTGTTCTGTTAAATGCCTTTCCACTTATTCTTACCCAAATACTAATTATAGTAGATTGTTGGCAGTAAGGAGAAAAAGACCATTTTGAAAACCACTCAACTGTTATTGGTCAACTTGGTTTTCAAGTTACATTTTACATTTTTTACACTTGGCTTCAGCAGGACTACTCCAGTTTTCATTCTAGCAAATATATACCCAGTACTTTTGTTGTCAATTTAATAAAACATTTTAGGTCTGCTCATTTATGTAGTCTTTTTCATTACATTTACTCCTTGTTAAATCGATTGTATCCTACGATTTTTACGGTTTCTTGTAAACACAACAAACTCATCTTGATTTAATCCTCATACCCTCTTAGGCTCAGTACATAAATTTCCCAATCGTTCATCTGTCATAGTAGACCTGACATTGGATTTCACTTGTTTTAGTGTTTACAAAACAGCACCAACTGGGATTAAAATCTGCCATTTTACCAATCGCACAGAGCTAAACAAATAACTTCTTTATAAGCCTCCATTAATAACGCAAACTCTCCTTTAAAGACTAGACAGTGTAGCACTAAGATAAATGTCTCATCACATTTCAAGTTAACTTTACACATCACTGCTAATGAAATTCATTTTCAATACACGTCTGCAATAATTACACCACCAATATACCGGCAATTATGTAAATGTAAAATACATGTTTTAAGTCGTAACATTTTAACAGCTAACTCTACTTTTTGCCGATAAACAATATTACAATCATTCCAATATTACCTAAATTGCATCACATCACAAATTTCCTTGCAAACTGCAAGTGAAAGGATTAAAAACCTTCTAAATAACAAGGCACTCCTTGGAATTGAAATCTCAAGCGAAGTAGTAAACGCAGCAGTTTTAAGACGTGTAACATGCCATCTTGCTTCCATAATCTTGATTTTTTTTTTCCTGTCACAATTGCGATTCACTCAACTTAAGTGACTTGACCACTGGCCTATTTTAAGATTGGCAAGGACATGCACTTACAGTTGTGTTTTGCCTGTTCCTAGCATACACTTTAGCCTACATTTAGGGAAGCATACATGTTATCACGAGGATGTTGACCCCCACAGGCCCATCACTGCCAATAACGTTGTTTTATCTATTGTTAAAAAATGGTTAGTTACTGTTCTTATACCCATAAAACCTGGGCCTTGGGCCTCATTGACCTGTAACCTGGGCGAATATCAGACAGAGACTGTAATAGTGAAGCTGCTGTGGAAACACGCTCAGTTCTTGTGCTGCCCGGGGTGGAAACCTAAGCGATAGGGTATTGGCCAGCCGCTGCATAAATTTTACACCTGACGCTTTCCATATGGAATTCGGCATCTCTGAGCCTGATGCGTTTGATGGTTTTCAGCACAATGAACAGTAAGCACCATCCGCAGCTTTAAGATAGATGTTAAACTTGCTGATCTCCAGCCAATACCTTATGAAATCTGCACATTCTCATGGGCTGCCGTATCGAACACAGTGCTAAAGGTAACAACCAAACGCATGTTCAGTTAGCACCATACATCCAGTGCTGTTTTTGTTGTACATTTATTCATTTAGTAAATTCCATCAGGGGACAAGAGAACTCTTGCATTAATTGCATGAAACATTATCTAAACTATGAGTCAGTCAGTCACATTTAAACAGCCTGGTGGCTAATTGGGTAGAACATCAAGCTGAGATGTGGAAGGCTCCCGGTTCAAATCCCAGTCCAGCTAGCAAGACACTCAGTGCTGGCTGCCCTTTGCTCCCCACAAAGGATGGGTTAAATTCTGAGAATTAATTTGGGATTAATAAAGTACAGTATTATAAAATTTAAAAAACTTAAACCTAATATTTTTTTTACATCAGACTAAAATAATGTTTTTGAGGCCATAAAGATAAGACCTACTAAATTTCTATCAAAGCCTTTAAATGGTTAGACTCAGACTTAAGAGAAAGTCTTTTTAATGCCCTACAGACAACATGTATGTGCAATTCACCTAATCTGGCTACTCAGTGACGGCGTGCCACACAATCCTCTTCTGGGAGGTGTCATTTTCGGGAATGCTCACACTGGGCTTGATTTGCCAAACAATCACGTTATTATACGTAACAACAGACAGCATGAGAACTTGAATTTCATGGGATCAGCCTGATTTCACCACAGACACACGTGTATGTTTACACGATGAAAATATACAGTTAGGCTTCATGTTGTCTAATATAATCTCTCATAAAAGCCCCTCTGTGTAATAGTCTCTCCCACACACACACACGCACGCACGCACGCACGCGCGCACGCACCAACCTACCTCAAACAGACCCTTAGGTCTGGCACCACCACACCTACCAGATACCTTCCTTATATCCACACTCTCTGACTAATCCATTACCCACTGACACACACATCGACCCTGGACAAATCAATCACCCACTCACACAAATCAACCCATCAGCAACTCTGGGTAAAAATGTCTGCACTATTCTCATATTATGCAAAAGTTACACACTTTTCACTTTCTTGCACTAATCACTGTTTTACAACTTTACACGCAGCACTTTAGCAACCCCGGGTAAACTCTGTTCTGGTCAGCACTATTGCCTGTCCTCATTAATTGTTTTATGCACTTAATGTATAGATTAATGTGACACGTTCAGTAGTGGCTGTGTGCTACCCTCTGTGTTGTTGTGTTTAGCCCCTGGGTCCTACGGGAACGTTATTTTGTTTCACAGTGTACTGTACTAACTCTGTGTGGCTGAACTGACAATAAAACCCACTTGACTTTCCTACAGTACTTATTCTGCCAGTAACATAAAACTCATATACAACCTCACAGTTATTACAGAGACTGTCTAAATTAGTGTCACTGGGACTGTGCATTTTGTGTGCATGTATTTTTACATACTGTCCTGAACACACTGCATGTAATATACTGAGTGTGTTTCCCGGTTCATGTGTTTGCCTGTACTTGAATTTCCTCCTCTCCTGTTGGAATCTGTTACACTCTCCTGCAGTTACGAGCCCTGCTCTCCAGTTCAAACGAGATCTCTGTTCTCGTAACTTGCCTGGACAGAGGCTGGAAAAACACAATGTTAAAAATAACGTTGTGCGGTGCAGAAGCGGCCGGTGTACAGCCATGCCCTGTACAGTTACTCGAACCTTTGGCCAGCTCCTTCCGCAACTGCATGACGGCAGCAATGTCACAGTCCACTGATGCGTAGGCATGGGGGATGGTTGTCTTGGACTGCGTGAGCCTCTGGGCGATGATGCGCCGCACGTTGGAGGCTGGGATCTCCGTGTAAGTGCCCTGTGCCAAAGAAAAACCAACATTTCAGAACTGTAGGACCAGAGATCCATGCCAATATACTGGGCTCATTCAACATTAGCACACTGAACCACAAATGGGTCACCGCAATATTACAACACCCTCATTACATTACTGAGAACATTACACTGACACACTGTACACACTCATCTGGACATAAAAGTACAAGTGAAAACCAACCAACAGACAAGGTTTCCTTTCTCAGTGAGTGTTAGTTTTACATCAGCTTCTAATCACAGCTGAAAGTGCACAACATTTACCCAGTTATGAACTGACACACCCGATTCCTGGTCCCAACAGACTAAAGGTCACCTTATGCCAATGAAACAAACTTTAGCTACACAAACAACCGGTGTGGCCTTATACCCATGCCAGGTAGAGCTTTTTTCAGAAAATGGGGGGTTTTGTTTATCCGAACAACACAATTCCAAGCAAACCAGAGCCATACAAAGCTCCAAGCAGCTAGGGAAGGGAGAGGGTGGGGCTGTATTGTTCACAGAGACTGTCTATAGAGACACATCTGTTGGCAAGTTAACTTCAAAAGGAGACACCTCTCCAGGGCACTAGCCTGGGCACACAAGTGTGGGGATCCTGGGTTGCCCAGGAGCCAGAATCCCTCGATTGACTTTAACTAGGGCAGGTGATGGTGTTTGGGTTCAGCCTGACATGCAGGAGCTGCTGTAAGGTACTGAATCGATCAGCAGACTGCCTTAGGTGCTCCAGTGTAGATTTGTGTAAGGCTTGCTTCCTACATCAGCCGTTCCCCAGGTGGGCACTTTGATCACTGCTGCAGGAGAAGCTGCCTAGCCAGGCAATCAATCCTGGGCCTCATGCACGGCAAGACGTGCTGTGCCACTATCCCTCTGCTGTGCCACTATCCCACTGCTGTGTCACTGCTGTGCCACTATCCCACTGCTGTGCTACTGCTGTGCCACTATCCCACTGGATCTGGATGGCTATACAAGGGCTGGCTGTTATACTTTTGTTAATTGTTGGGTTAATGTGGTGCATACAATTATGGCCTGGATAATAAATAAATAAATAAATAAATAAATAAATAAATAAATAAATCTGGAAGTACACTTTAAAAACCTCAGGTATAATGTTTATCTGTATATAATGCACAACTCAAGTTTTGCCACAGCATGAAAATTTTAGCATCAAGTGCACAAGTTTAGTTAAGGATTAGTCTCTATTGAACTTGATCAATACTGACTACCTATGAAATAAAAATCTGAGGGTTGAATAATACATTTGTTATTCTTATAAACATGTACAACGCATTAGCTCAACAAAGAATTAAAAATATACATTTACAATACGGTTAAAATTTTTAGTTTATACAAAAACATGAAGTATTTGAATAAAAAATGCCAAAAACTATGACAAAAAAAAATTTGATTCGATGCCAACCAAGGTTAAAATCCATTCCATTGTATATAAATATTTTAAATTTGAATAGATTCTTGTAGATTTTGATGTTCACAAAAAATCTTAATTTCTGAATTCAATCTCTGTTAAAAACAAGAAAATATTAAAGCCATTTTGAAATATTTATATCTTCAAATTCTTTATAAATAAAACATGGCAGGGGACAGAACATTACATCCAGCTGAGGATCAAAAACTATTTGTGTGAACTTGAAGCAGGCAGCTTTCCATAAACCATCTTGTCCAGGGGGGAGTCCTGCAGGTGTCTCTGCTTGCCTGGGGAAGGGTAATGAAGGCCCGCCTGTCTCTCCCATGCCAGGTCCCGGGGTGGTAACAGGCCACTGAAAAGCTATATCAGATAATATGGCAAGGCATGCAATAGGGGGACGCCATTTCTCCCCCACAGTGTCAGCGCTTTGAAGTTTGGTGGAAAAAAAAAAAACCAGCATGTAGGTAAACCTCTGCTCCTGACTAATCAAAACTGCTCTCCAGCTAACAAGTGATAACGGTACATTGTAATCCTCCTCATGTAATAATCCCCATCCGCCTTACCCCACTTCCAAACAGAAAACTCTCTGCAAAGACAGGAGAAGGCTTATGCACACAAGAGTCTTTTGTTCATACTCTAAGGATACCTGCAAACTGGTTTTAAAATTTTATGGAACAAAATTTGAGATTCATATGCAGATCCCATAAACTACAGAGTTTTTAGGGTCAGTGAGCTTCAATAGAAGTGAAAAGCGATGATGCAAAAGCTATGGTTAATAACACCTCAGAACACTCATTCCTACTCCTCTACAAAAATATCATTACAGCTTTTGACTTAATACACAAAACAAATATTAGCCCAGTGGGTTATATGTTGCATTCTGTGTCATGATCTTATTACAAGGGTTTCTTTAACATGACAAACAGAATATCAAAACAATTCACATTGCCTGGGTTTCTCACAAAGCTGGTGTATTCTCTATATACATAGCAACCACATAACAATGGTTTACTTAAGGACAGCGATCAGAAAGTTATGATGTGTTTCCTAGAGGAAGTCTTGATTCAGGGTATTTCCACTCCCTTTATATTAAAACTGAGAATAATCTTTGGCTGTCACATGTGGGATTTGCTCTATGAAACAATGAAACTAGGGGCGAAACAATTACTCTGGTAACTTCCATCCATCCATTATCTAACCAATTTTCCTTTGCAGGGTTGTTGGTGGAGCCTATCTTAGGCAGAATAAGGCAGGATACACCCTGGACAGGGTACCAACTCACTGCAGGACCATCTTCCCTCTCTGATGTCTGGTCCTGTTTTCAGTTTGCATCTAGTTCTGATCTCCAAGGACCTCAGACCCTCCTTCCTGCCAGAACTGATGATTCTGCACCTGCCAATTCAACTCTTACGCTACTGAGCTCAGAATAAAGAGCATTAATACTGCACTTGGGTTCTCTCCGTTCAGTTCTTACATGCATATTTTGAAGCACAAAACATTTAATACATTGAAAGGATCTTTGTTGCCAGACATTTAACTGCAAATGAAGGCAAACTGAAATGTAGTCAGTCATTTTACATGATGTGCCACTAATTCTAACTATTATGTCAGTGTTACATGTTGAATTCAATGGACAATTGGGCAGGATTTTGTTTATTATACTGAAAGTATACTGAAAAGCCAGCTAAGTTCTGACCCAATGAAGAAGGTGGCCATGCTTATGGTTAAAAAAAAAAAAAAACAATGACCTGTTAAACTGTGTGAAGCAAACTCATTGCCGCAGAAGACAGTTTGTTATGAGTTTATAGGGTAAAAGGTTTCAGCACTGACCAGAGCTCCTGGTTTTCCAGGTACTGAGACTGCAGGGTACAAAGGTCTCCCAGAAGCTGGCCCAACGGATGCTGCTGGCCCAACGGATGGTGTCAGCGCTGGTTCTGGTGGGGCAGCCACTTTCGCTGCAGCAGCTGGAGTCTTCACGTCTGCCTTTTTCAGAACGTTCAGAGCATCTCTGTGCAGAATGACACAGATGATTTTCAGTCACTTAGGTTACAAAAACCAAAAAAACCATATGTTGTGCCTATGAAGTGGGGAGAACGTTATGGTATGCATCGCCTTCGACACCTTCTCTGACATTGGTGAAGCTGCCACAGACGCATCTCATTCAGCTTGTTGTATGTACATTTGCAATTAACAAAATACCAAGGAAAAAACATTAAAGTAATATTTCACTCACTGACAGAGTACACATTCTGTACCAATGTACTTTACATAAAAATCTTTACTGGTCTGTTACGTTTATACTGACAGAAGATACAGGCTGGTCAAGCAGCTGGTGGTTCCAGATGGTGATGTTTGATAGGAAGGCAAAGAATGCTTTTTTATGCCAAAGCAAAGGACCTTTGTGAATCACTAAGACATTTTCCTGGCATTTCAAAACTTGATGTGAGGACATTTCAGTGAAAGTCATGTTAGAACAGTGCTTCAGGACACAGTGTTACACCATTTTGTATTTTCAATATTATTTTTTCATTTTTTTGGTTGTTCAATGTTAATTTTGGTGAATATTTCCTTGAAAGAAAATGCACGAACAGTAAGAGTTCAATACAGAGCCATCAGTCAAGTAAAAAATTACAATAATAATTTCCAGACTGGAAACATTACAACTATATAATATGGAATACTACACTCAGTTGTTATACGAATTTCCTCCTTCTTGTTTTTACATGAATGACATATTACTTTAATTATCAGGTCTAACATGTGACTTCCTATGCTGCAATGAAAAATCAAAAAAGTCTCATGGTAATTTCAAACACTATTACGAGGGACAGTGATCAGTTCCTGCAGTAACAGCTCAGACAAAGGTATGATTAAGCGGACATGAAAATGGGATTCTTCACACTTGCCAATGGAAAAATACTTTTACGCTGTTTGTTCACTGACTTGCTTCAAACCTGTGACCAGACTCAGTGTTCCAAACAGTCCTGAAAACATTTTTGCTCAGTGAAATAAATGCATGGCTACCAGCAACTTATTTCTCAAGCCAGTTTATAAAGACTGCATGCAGTTAACTTTCAGTCTTACGGATACCTCAGAAAAACTAAACTGTGTACAAACCTAAGCAAGCGTGTGCTGCTGTTGTCATTGTTTTCCACTAAATGAATCACTGTCACCCACCGGAGTACGTAACTATGGAGAGATCTGATAAACATCAGAGCTGACAGCAGATCCTGACAAGCCCATTTCTAACAATACATTTCTGTGTCAAAGAGCATTAATCAGCCACAATTAAAGCAGGGCAGCATGTTCTGGGCATGCAGAATGCTTTAATGCCAACAACTTGTGCCTTGATCCCATTTGATCACTAAAGGCAAGTCTACCGCTGCCTGCATGACTGGTGTCCTATTCATCTCCCGCAGGGGGAAACACATTTACACAGTGAATCATGAAAGCTTTTGCAAGCAAGCACACAAGTATGTTCCATTTTGCTCGTGTAAATCACCACTGCTTGCCATTTACAAAATTAGACATTTTATAGGAGCAACAGAAAGAGAAAGCCTTCTTGGTAAGGTGGTGAACATTATGTATCCTCTAAACTATTACACAACACTAGAGGGGTGCTGTGAATGCTACCTAGAACCAGGAAGAAAGGACTGACAACTGATTATGAAGACTGGGGATGGGAGTGTTGGGCTGTCCTGGCTTTATAATCCATAATTATAGAGTGCAAATTCAGAATGGAGTGCTGGGCGAAAGGTTGGAAGGACAGCTCAGTTACTGTGCAGCTGGTCCTCAGTGGGACACATGCATTGACAGTTTGCTGGTCGCCTCTGCACAGCTGGGGGAGGATGGGGAGAGGCTGAGATGGCATCACCCCCCCCCTTGACACTACACTCCTAATTCTACAGCCCTGCCTCTCCTGCTTTGCCTCTTACTTATTACTGTTTACAGGGATCAGATGGCATTCCACCAGACCCCCCGGCCTGCCCTCTCCGTCTTCACAGACTTACTTAACAGCCCTTTAAATAGGACAACAGCTGTGAACTGGAGTATCCCTTTTACGTGAAATACAGGTGGGGAAAACACCACTAGCCCCATCTGCCCATGTAGGTGGGTGTCAGCCTGTGATGGGAGATGGTGCCACTTTGCCAAGCCCTGGCTGACATACCAGTTATTTCCACGGGGGTAATCTTCATACTGTGAAGTCAGCATCAGTTACAAATCAAATGAACTGTCAATGCGCAGAAAATAATGCATTACATTACACAAAAAATTAACACAACCTCAACAGGAAAAGCACACAACGAACCCGATTGGAAAAAGTATCAAGGGGAAATTAAGAAAATTTAACCTGACCTTAAAATTAATAATACATTTACTTATGCATTTAATCATAAGTATACGGTTGCTTTTATCGACACTTTTAATCAGGAATTTAACACTACAGGCTTTAGGTCCTGGTGTACATTTACACTCCTACTGAGAAGAACACTACAGAACCTCTTAAAGCTTTGTCCAGAGTAAATATAACACTAAATACACTCTTTTGACTCCACTAACAAAAATGACCTTGGTATGTGGACTGATGCAATGGAAAATGGCCATTTATTACCCTCAAAATTCTACAATAGATTAGCATGCTGACACACACACACAGGTAAGTGTCCCATAACAGCTGCCACATCTATGAAGATTTTCAGTCATCCAGTTCATGGTAATCTCAAGTGCTGTTTAGTGGCAGCTGGACTTGCTTGGAACTCTTGTGAAGATGTGTTGCCTCTCACTCGAAAGGTTTCTTTTGCTCTGAACTTGAGATAACAGGTGCTCCAGGTACTGCTCTATGGTTACTTTATTTATGGATCAACACAGCAGTGTTTTGGTGTGGTTATTCATTCCTCTATCTCTTACAGCAATTAAAACTACGAACAATTAAAATTGTACAAAGCATGATCTACAATTTGAAAGAAGTTGCTAGGGACAGTGATGTCTGGGCATCTCTTCTCCTGCTGCCACCACATCCCTGAATTGGATAAGTGGTAAAGTGAATGAATGAATGGATGATCCTCAACTTCAAGCTTCTAGCAATCAAAAATACTGTTAATAGCAGGAAAGAACATCTTACAAAGAACAGGATCCTAAACACCTTGAATGGAATAAGGTCCGCATCTCATTGGCACTGGGAACCATGATGCAATAATCATATCAGAGCCCAAATTGCAAACAAACTGATAATACTGGACTTGTATTTAAAGCTATATTCTGCTTCTGCAGCCATTAATTCCTACATCACAGTGAATACCACCCGTATTAAAAACATGCACACTCAGACACATCTGCTCGGCTGGATGCAGCTCAGAGAGGCCATGGAGGCAGGTACTGTCCCCTTCCTCTGTGCTCTTATTCCCCACGTGGTAAGTCACTTAGGAGCCCCACACACCACCTGCTGTCTGCCCCTTCCTTCTCCTACAGACAAGGATGGCGGAGCAGGCTCAGAGCTTTTGTGCTATCGGTCTGTGACATCGCTGCTACATTTACTATTGGGGACAGAGACATCACACACAATCCGCTTTCACGCTTGACATTTCTGTTACTCGGCTGCCCTCAGAATTAATGACAGCAAGTCATGACACTCAATCCTGCAACTACAAACAGTAAATAAAAAAAAATGTCATTAGGGTAGCTCGGCTGAATGAATGACAAAAAAAAGATTTAGCTGTAAGTTTTCTATGAAAATTAGGCATTTGCCAAACTACAGACATGGCTGTGTACATTCCTTAGCATGGTGTATGGTTTCTCCTATAGTCCTTGTTTTAAATTTTCACTTTGCACAGGTTTTGTTGGCTTATGTATTGGCTGTACAGTGAAGCAGATCTCGGTGTTGTGTTCAGTGCACACGACGGCAGGAAGGAGACAAGTCCCCATCTATAGCTAATAAATATCACAACAGAAACAAATGACATTTTAAAGAAGTATCAGAGGGATTTTTTGGAATAACATGCCTTTCAAATTTATATCCATAAAACAATAATTAACATCAGGTTGTTAAGACCTATATTATATCTGTAAGTGGACTACAGATATCGGGGGAAGGAAAAAAAAAAAAGAGTAATTATACTGGGTAAAAAAAAATTCTTCTCAAGCCATGTGACAAAGAGATAAAGAGGTGCAGAATTACAGGTGCAATCAGGGGGCATTTCTGTCTAATACAAAGATGCTGGCTGTACCCTTTCTGCTAGCTTTCCCTAGCAGAACTCCCCGTCATATTGGTAACCATGGCAAACATTTCTAATGAGTCCTTTTTCAATCCATACAGTGAGTAACAGGGGAGGAAAAAAAAAAAACACTGCAGACACATTGAAAGTACACAAGTATGCTTAAAAATATTCAACTTCTTTGCTTCAACTGGGTATCTGAAAAATAAATTTTAAAAATCACGAGATCCTAGGTTCCTTGTCTGTTACAGCAAAAACTGTTCTGACTTCACAGCACATACACAAAAGCACCAGTGATCACTAAACATATGGCCTGTTTCCATGGACACTGGATCGCGGAGACTGTGTTACCATGGTGATGGCAGTTCTTAATGAGGTTTCCCTGCAGACGGTTTGCAGTGCTGCTCCTGCCCAAAGCCAAAGAAGCAGACTGACATAAAATTATCACTGGGGGCATTCTCTACCCTGCCCCAGTCCAGCACTAATCCTGGCTCAGCTCATAATATGCAACACAAAGAGAGCCTATACAGATGCTCACTATGATACACGTACACATATATCCTGTGTACAGTTATGTCTGGAAAGGAAACTGAAGTACATTTGCATCTTTCCATTAAGCCTTGCTCATTCAGTTGTGCCCGAAACACGAATAACCACGGTCTCATCATTTTGACAATCCACTCCACCCGCTTTCAAATTGGACTGAGCTCCATGCTTACTCCTTAGTGATGAGGCCACGGGGGCCAGTTGGTGTGGCCATCCGAGGGTCCAGACCGTGTGTGTCCAAGATGTGCCGTGCAGCCGGACTCAGACGGATCCTGGAAAATGGAACAGAACACTTCAGCTTATTACATCACAGCAAACACAAATCATACTGTGCACATTCAGGTAAACCTCATACATGTACAGTCAATCCAATCATCTGAAATACAGCTGAATAAATCAGTGGTAACAGGTCTGTGGTCCATCTGTAAAAGCAATACAAAGACAGAGCATTCATGGAAAGCAGGAATTCCAGAACTACCCACTGTGCAGGAGGCCTAGGTGAGAACCGACAGGCCTACTGTGAATCAGTGATGAACAATACAACGCCTCTCATCAGACCCAGTCAGACTGCTGGGGTGGGGGAGGGGTGCCAGACAGGACACTTCCGAGGTTAAAGGAGATGGACGCCACCCCTGACAATAGGCGATGTGCAAAGTGCCACAGATTGACACCTCCACCAGGCCACCTGACTTAGGTGTGTCCCGTTCTCGTCCTCTCAACCTCCCTGGCAACGGACACCAAGCCACAATGTCCTCCAAGTGCACACTTAGCGTGCTGCCAACATATAATTCTGCCAAAACCTCTATCACGCAAATATACAGACTACCTGACCGTGTGACACGATTGTAAAAGACAACAAAGGTCAGCAGACCTTCCAATGGACCCTTACTGCAATCCCTAATGCATTACCAGTATAACAAGACAACTGCTTGAGCAACTACTTAACAATGACCACGGAAAACATATTTTGAACGACAAACAGTTTTTTTTTTCTGTTGACCAAATTAAGTTTGGAAAGAAAACACACTACAAAGTCTGGGGAAACGACTGTTTGCACATCAAGTGTTTTAAAATAGTTGTACTTCAGCATTATTCTTCGCAGGCCCATATGTACTGTACAAACACGCAGATTTCTGTTTCTCAGACCTGTTAGGCTGGATCACAGCGTCATGAAAATTTTAGTGATCACAATAACACTTACTGTCCAGAGCGCTTCACGCTAGGGGGTGGAGTTGGAGAGACAGGGATGGGGCCAGGAGGTGTGGGTACCGCATCCACCTTGGAGCTGGGCGGGCCGTTGGCCATAACAGGGATCTCCACCTGCTTCCAGTCCTCACCTTCCTCCACCATAAGAGCGATCAGAGTGCCCAGACGCACGCTTTTGCTACCTTCTTCCTTCTGTGTTAATAAAGCACAAACAGAAGCATTTCAAACTGACGAAGCCAACTCCATTCAAAATGGGTCACCTCTTTAGTTAACGAGCAGTTTAGAAATACTTATCTGTAGGAAATCGTACAAAAAGAAAACGCCAACTAAACAATTTTTTCAATATAGAACGACAACAAAAGATTTCCGTATCCCTTAAAGAAATGGGATTCGGCATGAAGATTATGTGTAAATACATTCAAAACACAAGATAAATGTGGTACAATTATGTGTAATTATGTGTGAAATCTGTTAAAAGACATAATAGATGCTCAGGGAGGGCGGAGGCCCCATCTGGGCAACTCAGTACATCGGTGCAGGGTACTGAAACTTCAACAATGAACCATGTTGAATATGCAACGCACATTCAAAACCTCTGCCACTAATAACCTTTATTAACCCACACAAAAAGATGGCGGCACACGCGTTCCATAGAGGAAATAAAAGGCACCGTGCAAAGTGCTGGGAACTCAAAAAAAGAGCAGTGATTCTTTTCAGGGTGAAGCGGGAGATGACTTCACAGATTCGTGTGAATTAAGCCCAATCACGTTGCCTTTTAAAGGACTCAATTGGGTTTATCAATAAAGTGGGGGAAAAAAAAAGCGCTATGGAAGTAATGAAGGCATCTAGATGTGACAGTCGCTAAATGATGAGCGCTCATTTAACCCTTCTGGCCCAGAATCTCTGTTTGTTTTCAGTGACACAGGAATGGAAGATACCAGCAGATGTCGGTTGCTAAAACACACAACTGCTCTCACGAAAAAATTAAAAAAATCCATAGTTTCCTTCAACGAACTGGCAACAGGCTAATATTGTGATCATTTGCAGAACTTAGACGGTGAGAACACACTTCCCTCAGTACTGATTAACCCGAATGAACAAACAGAAACTGGGTGTGACTTAAAATCGTTACAGAAAAAAAAAAAGTAAAAAAAAAAAAAATCCAATTAAATCCAATTAAAAAAAAAAAAAAAAATCTAAAGTTCGTTTTTCATCTCGATTTTTTAAATATGAAAAGTGTTCTCAACGGAGTGACTTGCAAAATAAACTACACTCCCGAGGTATGTTTGTTACTCTGGGTCATGACATGCACAGGTAATGGAGTTAGGGACACCCAGTCCCTCAATACAAAAACAGACATGATATAATCTGTTCAGAGAGAACAAAATGTATATAAAAATCAACCACAGGCCAAAGCTCAGTGAGCACACAGCACACACACACAGATGGAGTAAAGATTGGTTCAATCATTGTTGAGTCTTTCAATACATGAGACAGGCTTTAGGCTGAGAGATCGTCTTTCTTAGGGAACTTCCCTGTGACGTGATCCTGAGTGAATCTGCTACACACACTCCATTGTGGCATGAACAGTGTGTGTGGAGCACGTGTCAAGATGGTTTAGCAACGACCGAGGTTGTCACTGAAAGGCTCCGGCTTTAAGTCTTCACAACATCCCTGCTCATGCACATCTATGATCAAAGTAATTAAAGCTGCTGTACAAAATGCTGAGCTGAATTAAACACTGTAAAAACATTCAAACTAGGTTACTATGGAGTTCCCTCCCACTAACACAGTTCCCAATGTTGGTGCTCAAAACAAACTGTTCCATGTGTTTCTAATGTATAACAACTGGTGCTGGTGCAGCAAAACCGGTTCTCAAATGCATGGCAACAAAACCTCGTTGGTCTGGAACCAGGAAACTATAATAAAAAGCCACAAACTCTTCTCCAATAGAAAACACTGCTAGCATCATGGCCAGCTTTTTAAACATTAATACTGTTGTGTAATGTAACCCGTTACACCCAAAATTTATGTTATGTTGAGGTGTGGAGCCACACACTGCACGTTCAACACTTAGTTCTTTAAAATCCAGGTCTACTTTATTTAGCATTTAATTACACAAGTGCTCATCAGTGAAGAGCATAAAACTCAGACGCACTACTTTCATATATAAATATATACTATCCATAAACGTTTTGAAAAATATCTGAAGACGTTGTACCGTGGTTAGCTGATATTGTCATTTTCACCGTTAAATGGAAGGGAAAAATTAAGTCATATTTGTTTAAATGCCTTTCGACAAGCAAATAAACAACACAGATGTCTATCTAGCAATCTGTTCAAGCTGCGTGAAGACACCAAATGAGTTAATTTTGAAATATGAAAATACGGGATATTTGGAAAGCTACGAGCAACGGTGTAAGAAGAACGTGGTCCACCGTGTATGTTTTGTGTTGTCCCTGGAGCAGGTCAGGGCTGACCACTGGCAAAACTCATTCACAAGAACATGTTATTACATGGAACGTTTGTCAGGGCCATACAGTAATTTCTACCAAAGATTAAGAAATTGCCATTTCATTGCATTATTTCTCTGGGGCTTTTACTGCCCACCACACATATTTTCACAAGACTAATTCCTGAAAACTGAGCAAGCAGCCAAAGGAAGCAGGAAAACTAACAAGGACCACAACAGCACTGAAGGACAACCACAGAATTCAGACCCTGAAACAAGTCCGCCGACAGCAAAATGGTGTGTGTGTGTGTGTGTGTGTGTGTGTGTATGTGTGTGTGTGCGTGAGGGGGAGATAGAGCAATCTCACAAGGGATGGTCCTGTTTCCCCTCAAGCTCCACACTAAAACTGCTCCATTAACCAGAACAGGCAGCCAACATGGATGCCTGGCAAAACCCCCTGGTCAGATTCAAAACACGTGTCTTTCAGTTTATTCACCGAGCATGGTGGGTTAGCGAGAAAACTGCTACATGTCTTAGCTTAGCATTAAGTAGAAGGGGTGGGGGAGGGAGCATCCACCACCAACTACCCTGGAGATGCGAGTATGTTCTAAAGCCCTGTCTTCGTCAGGGACAGAACAAACACCACCTCAACACACCGAACCCACAATTAGACAGTCAATAAACACCAATTAAACAAAGAGGTATTTATAGTGTAAATGCAATGCTGCTTTCTCATGAACTGCCTGTTTTGGAGCAATGTTGACAATTTACAAGGCATGCAGTGTCTTCTGAGGCGTTTGTTTTTTTTACTAATAAAGTGCCTATTCAGTCACGGTGGAGCAATTCTCACAGAGCTCAACACTGCCATCCGGTGCTCAGGTGATGCTCAGTCCGTTTTATTCCCACCACTCTAACAGCTGACATGGCTCCTGTCACCTTTTTATTAGAAGAATAAGTCTAACCATCAGGCTTCCTGGGGGGTTGGACGGTGGTAACAATGGTTGGGTGATGGCTGTACTGCGTGTAGGAGAAACAAACAGCTTGTGTTGGTTGGTACGATGGCAGGAGGCTCAGATGTGGACCAGCATGTCACGGAGAACCACAAATAAATCTGGCTATATGATGCAATTTCAGGTTTCTTCACAAGGAAGGCAGAAAATCACCCACCCCCCACCATGTCTGCACTGCCACATGCTGAAGGTCTCATTAATGAACGGGGGAAAGAAGAGAAAAACCACACGGACACACACATCCACTAGGAGCAGCTTTAAAAATAAATAACAAAAATACATGAACATGAACACGTACACACACACACACACACACACACACACACAC
>JABJVR010022537.1:61319-76634 GCA_025773905.1 Chitala chitala
TCACACTGGTCACACAGCAGGGTGAGGGCTGGACAGACTACTCCTCTGACCCTATCACACTGGTCACACAGCAGGGTAAGGGCTGGACAGACTACTCTTCTAACTCTATCACACTGGTCACACAGCAGGGTGAGGGCTGGACAGACTACTCCTCTCACCCCATCACACTGGTCACACAGCAGGGTGACAGTTTGTACCAAATGGTAGAGTTTATTATAGTTTTATAATTTAATATTCCATATGTTGGTCTGGCTCAATGGGTAGGACATCAGGCTGGGATGCTGAAGTCTCCTGGTTCAAATCCCGGCCCAGCCACCAGGTGTGTCCTTCAGCAAGACACTCAGCGCTAGCTCATTGTATCCCATATGTGAAATGTTGTAAGTCGCTTTGGATAAAAGCATCTAATAAATGTAATGTACATGGATTTTATCTTTTTATTTATAAAGATCGTTCTAACTTATGATTGTGAACTAATTGGTAGCTGACTGTTGTGTACAATAAATACATCTTATTAATACTGTCCTCGTTTTTCTTGACCTTTACATGGAAATTACCAACCAAGTCTTGTGCTGCGTGAGAAATAACCAAAAATTTTTGCGTGTGCATGTAAAGCCTCCATCATCCTCTAGGCACCATGTCTGAAAAATATTCTAGGGGAAACACTTTGGTATCATTTTCTTAGTTCAGTAGAATGACATCAAAACCAAAAATTAACACACACTCCTCTCTCTTTGTTGCTGTACCATAAGTGTGTCTATTGACATTCAGTGAAACCACTGAACAAGCCCCCGAACAGTGACACATTATAAACGACAACACACACACTGGTACCATTTCCTCTCTACTAATACAGAATGCAAGATGCTAATAAACTCCAGCCTACACATCCACTTGACTAATCGTCTTTGATAACCACTAAAGCTAGACCACGACCACACTAATAAATTAAACATTTATCCAGTTCCTTTTTTTTGTCAACCTAATTAATTTCCAGACCTGGAGGCAATTTCATTATTAATGCTGATGAATGTACGAGTTAAAGGTGGAGACTGAGTCACCACCTTCAGGTGTCAATAATTAATGATGCTCCTTTCATTCACCACCTCACCTGCACTATCTTCTCCAACACTTCTATACTGTGAAGATATTTAGTATTTCAACAACTGATGATGCTGCTATGACTTATGGGATATCAGTTGAACACAGGCATCGTTTAATGCTGTTTTGAGCTGTGGCACTGCATGTCAATTAGAGCACAGAGGGCTTTTATCACAGGAGGGGAAAAATATGTCTGATGAGTTAACTGCAGCGTGCTGAAAAGAATTCCTCACCATCCACCTGGTCACAAACACTAATACGTACCGTGCACAATAATACGGCTGTCTTTGAATATCACGGTTTCACCACCTAGAAATGATCGATTTGCTGGCACACTATGTAATGAAAACACATCACCTTTCCCCCTTTCTTCCTAACTGTAATGTAATTGACACGTTTGGCGTAAACTGACATAAAAACTGTATGAAGGATCCTGGTGGCACAATAGGTAGAACATCAGGCTGGCATAGAGTAGAGTCTCCTGGTTCAAATCACAGACCAGTTAACAAGTGTGTCACAGGAGCCACAGGAAGCCCTTAAGCAAGACACTCAAAAACACCATCTTCCCAGCAACTGTGTGTGGCTGCCCACTGCTCCCCCAGGGAGAGGGGTTAAATACAGACAACAAATTCCTTGTATGTGACAAACATACTTGGCCATAAACCCGATTCACATCCCCAAAATCGTGAAAATATAATTCAATTAGCAAAATACATTTCTGTTCTGCAAAAGAAAGAATCAGCCCTTCATCCACACATTAAACACATACTCATTCAGCGTTGGATAAAAGTGCATTCTGTGCCTATAAGCAAATTACATTATCACAAAACAGAGCAAATCCAAACTACAGTAATAAACATAAAAGAAAAAATGGGCCTGAAGACAGCATTAAATTATAATGAGATACTTAAAACCCTCAAAAATTAAATATAGTATAAAAATGTAAAAGATGGGTCCAAAATATGACATTCAAGCACAGAGACAGAGAATACTGGACATATGTAAGCACACTGATTTTCTTGTCTCCACAGTGGACCAACAGCAGTAGGACAGAGAGCTGGCAGCATGCCTTACCTTCCTTCTTCAGCCACTTCACTATGTTGCCCTCTTCCATGGTGGGGGACAGAGCAGGCATCTGCACCTTAAGCGGTGGCACCCCTACAGGAGGCAGTCAGAACAGCAACTCATCAGCCATAACTGGTCATCATTAGATGTACTACAAGTGCTTAAATTCACAGCACAGTCTCCTAATACATATATCAGCAAGCGATTTAGATGTATTGCGTTGTCTAAATTGAAAGGGAGTAGCTAGCCCCGGGCTATCAAAAAAGCACTGGATTTTTCTATTTAATAACTGCACAAGTAAACACAGGATATTGAGGACTTTGGGCTGCAAAACACCGAATGCTTAGTTTCCATGTGATTTATGAAAACAGGTCCGAGCATGTTTGTGCAAATGGAGAAAAATACGACGGAATCCTGGGTGCGTGCAAAGCATGACAAACGAATAGATCTGATGTTCGTGCACATCAAAAGTTGCAACTCCTTACACAGAAGCAGGCCTGAAGCCCGACAGAGACATGGCAGCTCCACCAATCACACAGTGGCCAAAAGGAACAGAGCACAGGTGAGGAGGAAAAAGAAAAGGCTTCAGACAAGCGAACCTGCCCCCCAGTGAAAGCGGACATCTGGTCACTAAAGATCAAAGGCACGGAGCGACAGGAAGCCCAGAAGTCAATATGAACACAAGAACCATGACACTGACAGTTCTGCCAACCCCTCCTTAGCCTGGACTGCACTCTCACCTCTTACAGAGTTCTAAAACAAGGTCACTTAAACCCAAACGGCTGAATTACCTGAGATGAAAAAAAGGCACCAAACCATAACTAAAGGTCAGTCTACCAAAGCAGTACACCAGGGGTGACCTATCATGGTCCTGGCAGGCTGCAGTGGGCGCAGGTCTTTCATTCATTCATTTTAGTTTGACCACTATCTTAACTGAATATCAATTTAAGCAACATCCTTGCTCCTCTTTATTCTTCCTGATTATTTCATCTTTCTGCAATTATTTGTCTTAATCGGTTGAAAGAAAAAGAGTTACAAATAGACTTAAAAAGTGACACTCTTGTGCTTTAAGATCTCGAACAAAAATATAAATCATACATTACAGTCACTCTTAGTGCAGAATCAGAGCAGAAAATGTCTGGATCATTCAGTGTGGTGTTTCATTCAAACCAGTAATAAATTAATTGTATTCAAATCGTAATAATTCGTGAATTCAAGAAACAGGTGCCAGTGACAAAGAATGCCTAATCAGGAGCAGTGACTTAAGTGATCATTAACAAGAAATGGATTAAAAGATCAAAAAGATACCATAACAGTTTAAAAATTGATTATAAGTAACATCAGTAAGTGTTCATCATGTTTTTGGAATTCTTATTAAAATAAATCTTGTTTAGAAATTCTGGACTGACAAAGTAGTTATACACTATACTATAAAAAGTAAATAATGTTTAATTGACATTAAAGTTCATTTATAAATGAATGAATTAATGAATCAACTTTACTGTCATTGTACGGGTGGTACAATGAAATTAAGGGTAATTTAACAGCAGAAACTGGCCGAAACAGAAATCTGCAGCCACTGTGGCCCTCCGAAACAATGACTGGATAGCCCTGCACTGTACAAATCATGAACCATCAGACACAGAGCCCAGACTGGACTCCACAGGAAAGGAGTGATGCAACATTCTGTGTGCGATTTCAGTAAGACTAACTCCCAGGGGAAAGCTCCGCTCTGCCCAGGGAATCAGATGCGAATTAAACCGATCCTTTTGAGCAGAGCTGGGCAATCAATTGATTTTATCATTATAATTGAATTTTTGGTTGAGAAAAATGTATAAAAATAAAAATAGCAATTTACTTTAACCTGAGTATTCACAGCACGCCAGACATGCTTTATGTCAAACCACCCCATCCCTCAGTCAGCAGAAAACTGACAGCAGAAAACACGTCAAAAACTGAGTTTAGTCATTGCAAAACCATCTGTGTCTCTTCAGTTATTTGGAAACCGTATGGATACACAAAGTGCTCTGTCTGTTACGAAGTCCGTGACAGCAAAAAGCAGCAGCACGATAAACTTATTCCAGCATCTCCCACAGAGCCAAGTAGGAGAAGTGTGTGGTTCTGCAAGATTCAGAAAACAATGTCAGCATCTTCTCCATGTTATATACCATTTTATCACAAGTTGCCCATGGCGTTTCATATTGACAAAGATATGGTGCTCATATATACAGCAGAAAAGCCTGAGTTTGTCCCAATGTTGACTGCAACTGACCCCGCATACGAGCTACAAAACCTAAACCATTTGGCCAAAGTATCCCTGTGTGACTTAAACACATAAATCATTGGCAGAAAAAAATCATGAATGTGTGTTTTGTAATTAATTTGTTCTTAAAAATTAAATTGGTATATTGGCTGTAGGTGTGAAGAAAAAAAAATAAAAAATTCAGCGATATAAGTTTTAGGCCACATCGCTCAGCCCTACTTTCCAGCGTTGCTGAACCATACTGGCACCATCAGACCTGGTCTAATGATGAAACTCATTTACGCTTTTGCCTGTAACGGATTTTTATTTTGTAGCTCATAAAAGCTCAGACGTACAGTATGTAAACCAGAGGGTCATAGCATGACAACTTTAGAAATGTTATAATAAGACAGCAAGAATTTAAAGTGATTCACATTTGGCAAATGATCAATAAAGGCAACGAGAATGGGCCAGGGACACAAAAGGGGTGTTGTTATGCAGGTGGACTGTGATACATCAGAGCTCCCAGAAATCCCCTGGGTCACATTAAACTGGAGGTCAAGAAAACAGCATCACCCGTTACTACAGTACTGTGGCATACCTCTGGCAAGTTAGCTCTCTTGATGTGTTTGTATATTTATCTTCATGATAATGTGATTCCCAATAAGGAACACAATGAGCAAAACACTCAATATAGTGCCATGCTCTCTGTGTGCTGCTACTGCCCCCTGCAGACCATTCATACCCAACTCTAAAATACTCTGCCATTACCCATTATAATTTCATACTATCTTTGAAGTTAACATTAATAATACTGATTCTGGAATATAACAATAACAGTTCTGATTGCTGGAATAATAATGACTATCGACAGACTAAGATACAATTTTAATAGCAAGTAATCTAGTGGAGTAAAGATGACTTACTAATGCATTATTCAAATCCACTTCAGTCATTCTAAAAATATATTGATTTCAGAAGGGCCAGGTGTGAAAGTAATTAACAATATTCAAAAAATATGCAAACAATTTGCTTGTGTTTATATGGCAAAATTAAGTGAAACATGCTTAGAATTGTCCAGCTGTAGTATTGCACCCAAATATAAAGCTGTGTTGTCAAAAATGACAACACAGCTACTGTTTTATGCTTGAATTCCATTCCATGTATGCATAATTTATAGAATACATAAATTAGATAAACAATTTTGTAAAGTTATCTTGGTTTAATTTTATTATTCTAACTATTTCTGTCAATCATGTTGTCCGTCGTATACGTCTTAAAAAAGAAAAAGAAAAAAAAAAAAATAACCTTAGTTTTACCTCCCCCTTATATGGATATCTGAACTTGACAGAAATGTAAAAGGACCGAATCACGGGAATGGGTTTATTTTTAACTGAAATTATAATTTTAAAAGATGGATGCATTCAAACTGAATATGTGTAATAAGCATGTTACTTCAGAGAGATGGCTGAGCCTAATCAAACAGCAGTCTATGCGGAATAAAAACAGTTCGGAAAAGAGATACAGTAGATGTCTTTAATCAATGTTGAAACATCTGGCATATTTCCTATTCCGTGAATGTGTCATTCATATGAATGCGTAAAAAAACTGTTACTGCCTGTCTGTTTGTCCATTTTAGGACAGTTTGACTTTCAGCGCCAGCTTTTGCATTTTGTTCAGATTTTCTTGTGTTATTTGTCGCAATGTCAGAGCTACACCTAGCTACCTCTGTCGACTCACACTGACAGTACTCACCGAGGAATGATGGGGACTGGAAAAAATACCTAAAGTTAAGGCGGCATGCCTGTTGATTTCGGGAAACATTCTGCAATTTAAATAATTTAAACCCAATTAATATCCCCCGACGTCCCAGCTGCAAGGAGGCCGCCATTTTTGTGTCCTCAAGCTATGGAGGTCTCTCCAAAGATGCCTACTGATGTTTAATTATAGTTTGAATTGCCAATAATATTTTAAGCCTGTGAATAATAATAATATACCGGAAAACAACGGATCAATTTCAAGCTTTATTAGCCGAAACTTTATATAAATTGTCAAACAAAAGAAAATTTAATTGTACAGGCAAAGTAGTTCAGAAGCGCTATTGAGAGCTGTCGCGTGACGTTGTAGGGACAGTAGAGCCGCAGGACCCGCCATTACACTTATCGTCTGCGACGTTGGTTACGTCATCGTTGTCTCATAAATAAAACGTCACAAATTAATAGCGGTCGAAAATTAAATATGAGAGCCAGCCTGGTCGCTTATTTACAAAAAGATCTGATCTCCAACAATATTTAAGAGGTTTCTTAAATTTATTTCAAATTTGCCCAACTAAGATGTACTGTAAAAAAAAAAAAACAACAACAACAACAACAGAAAAGATATAGCTTGTACATTTTGTTTAAACTCCCCTGCAAACTAGTTCACTTATTTTGGCACTGTCCAGATGTAGAAAGTTTTTGGTCTGACTTCTGTAGCTATGTGAACACCAATATTGCTGATACCTTTCTATTGCAAATGATCTGTCTGGTTATTTTGGTATTGTTTCCTGAATCTATCTCTAGATAGCTATTACTCCTATCGGCTAAGTGCCACGTTCATATCTGTAAATGTATTGGAAAAAAGCCCAACTGCGTGATGTTTTTGAAGGAGGGTAAACAATATTTGGATTCGATCCATTTATCTGTAAACCAAAAGGCGGCAAAAACCACCGAATTCCGTTATTTAAAATTCTTATATGATGTGTTGACCATTGTTCTCCGTAGCAGCCCCTTGTTTTTTATGTTTATATTCTCTGAAAGCCATACTTTTTGTAAGTAAATAAAAAATGTGCATGACGTCACCCACCAGGGCCAATCCCCGTATCGGCACGCTGTTGAAAGGGGTACGAAACCTACCCCCTCTCTTTCGATCCGTTGCATTATGTTTAAATGATGGTTGTCAATAAAAAAAAAATAATAATAACAATAAAATAAAAACAAAACCCAACAGCCGATATTTCAGCCAAGGTGTTTACGAGGAAAAAAATATGTCAATGAAGATTCTCAGTCATCCAGGTGGAACTGTCTGGAAATTCAGTCATGTCAATTGGACTTCATTACTCATCCAAGTAGCTTCTTCATATTGAGTCAAAATTGGCAAGGGATCCCATATTTATCCTCCAAAGTGGTTAACTCACTTGGATGGGCTCATTGGTTAAACAATGTCAGAGCGTCTTAGGGATGTAAATGTTCTGACTCCTGCTCCCTTTGTCCAGTTCAAGAGAATCGTTAAGAGTGGCACTGCTGACATGGTGAATGTGTGAAGTAGTCTTAGTCTTCCTGGGGACTGATGCAAGAACGACATGAAAATTAGGGGACATGTTGCATTTGAGGCCTCTGCCTCTATTGAGGGAAGGATTTTCAATTTTCACATGAATTGATTCCTTCACTTCCCTCTTGAGCCACCTATCTTCTCTTTCTAAAATGTGCACATTATGGTCTTCAACAGAGTGTCCTGTTTCTTTTAGATGAAGGTACACTGCTGATCGCGGTCCTGAGGTGTTGCCTGTGCTGAGACATGCTTTTGTGTAAAGGTTTTTTGGTTTCTCCAATGTAGAGTTCTGAACACTCTTCACTGCACTGGACTGTGTAGACTATACCACTCTTCTTGTGTTTGGGTGTCTGGTCCTTTGAGTGGACAAGCCTCTGCCTTAGGATGTTAGTGAGTTTGAAAAACATGGGTATGTGGTGTATTCCAAAGATCCTTTTAAATTTTTCTGACACACCAGCCGCATAGGGAATGACTAGGTTTTTCCATTGATCCTGAGTCTCTGTTTGCTGTACTTTTGTTGGTCTGGAAATCGACTCAACAAAGGCCCAATTTGGGTATCCACAGGCCTTAAGTGCTGTCTTCACGTGGCTGTTTTCTTTCTTCCTGGCATCCATGGATGTGGATTTCTGTCCTGTGGTGTAGTGTCCTGATGACTCCTAGTTTGTATTGAAGGGGATGGTGGGAGTCAAACTGCATATGTATGGGGTCCCTGACCAATTTCTGCTCAGGCTGAAGAAGCTACTTGGATGAGTAATGTTCCTATCAAGAATAAAGAAATCCAGTTGACATAATTCAACTTCCAGACAGGCTTGAGACAGACGTGAGCCATGAGAAAAATATATTTATTATAAGCTTTGCAAATAAATCACAACATAAACTGGCACAAAACGTATCTTTACAATTAGCACGAATACCACTGCCAAATGATATCATTTTACATGGCAGTAAATGTTTTGTATTAAGTATTTTTTTATATGAACACAGTAACTATTGTGTAACGTTTTTGTTATCCTTCAGAAATTTTATGTTCAATAAAGTATCATTAAGAGTGTTAATTCAATAAATGTATAGTGCAGATTTTGAGGCTACTTTGAGTCATGTTTGAAAAATATATAATTTGACAGCGTAACCAAATTCAAATGTTTATATTAATAAATCCTTGCAATTTTGTAGTCATTACAGAGTGTATACAAGAGAAATAATATCAAAAGTGTTTGGATAAAAAAGGAACCACTGCCCTAAGAAATAAAAACATGAAAAAGAAATTAAGTTATGTAAGAGATAGGAAATTACAAGAAGAGAAGAAGAAACCAGGAAAAGAAATCATCTGCTGATTGTTTTGCATGAGAGTGCCTAATACTGAAGTGGAAGGGGATGTAAAATGGTGAAGACAGTGAACAAGGCCAGGATGTACCCGAAGAAATAAGCAGGGAATGCAATAACAAATATTGCAAAGAAAGGAATGCTGCTTTGGAAACGGAATGTCTGACTCTATGGGAGCATATTTATTTATCTAGTGAATCGGTCAAACACAGTTTTAATGAAATGGAGTTTCAGAGAAATGATGACCAAATCCAGTCGCTGACTGGTCTCCCATCACATGCCAAACTGTTGGTAATATTCAATATGGCACAGACATTCTTGAAAACCAGTTCTCTAGTGAGGCCTTTTCAACAGATGATATGCATCTGAAAATGAATTTGCCATGGTTTATCTTAGGAATACTGTTCAATATTTCAACATCCACAGCATCATGAGTGTTTAATAATACAGTCAATATAGTGAGCTCTGCACTGACCCCTGCATTAGTGTCTTGGCCAAGGGGGGAAAAGCTGCAACTGAACATTCCTGTGTGCTTTAGAACCATATTTCATGACTATGTTTGCATTATTGATTGTTTTGAGATTTTTGTTGAAAAGTCCTGTGACTTTCAAGTGAGAGGGCAGACATAGTCTCAGTGCAAACAGCACAACACCATGAGTTACCTTCTAGCAATCAGTCGTTCTGGTGTATGTCAATGAAGACAGGTGGAACTGTCCGGAAGTTGAATCATGTCAACTGGACTTCTTTCCTGAAGAAGCAACTTGAATGAGTAGTGAAACATTCCTATCTAGAAGAAAAAAGTCCAGTTGAGATATTTCAACTTCCAGTCATCATGGTGTAGGGCTTTTAATTTTAAAAGGCTGGGGAGATCAAGCAACCGACAGCCATATTACAGAGAATAGTGGTTTTCTCAGAAATTTACTACCTGGAGACGTAACTCTAGCAGACAGGTTTCGCTGATGGTGATTCTGTCAACTTATGGAATGCAAAATTAAAAATACCCGTACCTGCCTTCACAAAAGGAAAAAAAACAACTAAGCTCAGTGGAAAGTGAGGCAGCTTGAAGGTTGGTGGCTGACTGATCTCACGTTGAGAGTAATCGGCCGTGTTATTGGCAAAAGTACTTTATTTTAACCAGACCCATTACTGTAAATTAGTGTAAGTAACAGCAGGATGATGGATTACATCATGGGTGTTGCTGCCTTACTAATGTTTGTGCATCTGTTGTACCATTTCATTATATTTATAGTCCAATTTTGTGTTCCATACATATTTTTAATAATATTTTTAATAGATATTGCAAGACAAGTATCAGTGCAGTGTACAATTGCTCGTGACATTTCTGACAATTAACGAAAGATTTGATTTAATCTGTGTTTTTAAGACCTTTGTACAGTCCACACTCTTCCACGTTTTTGTTACTTAAATTCTGAGGCATGATTGTGAAAAGTATTATGTTTGCAAGTTAGAACTGGAGAAGCCTTTTGGATGAGAGGTGAAATGTCTTCAAGGTTTCCAAGCAAGTCCAGCTGCCATTGAACAGCACTTGACACACCGTTATAGAATGAGACTGCCTTTGTGAAGAGAAAGCAGTTGAAAACATAGTTGTTGCCCATTGACCTGGATCCACACTTGATGCTGTTATTTTAAGTAACACCAATGTGTGTCGTAACCTTCAGGCTGACGCACCTCGAGATGGGCGGTGTATTGGTAAGTTGACTACAGACAAACAGAGATATGTACTACTCACAGGAGGCAGTGGTTACTCATTTAAGAGTTGCGTATTAACCCTATTTTGCCATTCACACAGCGAAGGGGAACACTAGTTCAATGCGGCACACGGAGTGACACGTTCAGTGATAGAGCACACCATAGGCTGTGTCGTAAACAGGTGGCTCTGTTTGTACACGTAAGGTGTGTGAATGTTTCTATGATATGTGACATTTATAAAGCTGTATAGGATTCATAGTTTGGTTTACACAAAGTTTTATTAACCTGACTTATTTTCCACTAAACTCTTGATTTTCCTCACATTTGTTTATTCTTCTGCAAGAACATAAAAAATGTTTTTGTAAATGACTGCATGATTTGTAACAAATGAGCTTAAGACACACTTAAAGATGTAACAGGCACAATTCCACATGCTGTTTGTATATACTTTTCCTGTACCACTCATAGGTTGAGATCTTAATCAAAATTATGGTTTGGAACACTTTCTTCATAGAGAAATCCATGGTAAATGTTACAGAAATTTGAAAAAGATCAACCCAGACATTCTGAGCAAAGATCTTCAGGATCTCTCCTCTGTTGAATGTTCCTCAGTCACAGAGTCAGTTGACTTGTACAACAAATCCCTCAGTAGTCTCCTCGATCTCCATGCCCCTATCATACATAGAACGGTCTGCTTTTTATGTTCAGCCCCCTGGTATACAAATGAACTGCGGAAGATGAAGACAGCTGGGCGTGTTCTTGAGCAACGTCTACAGGCCTCAGGACTCACTGTTCACAAGCAAGTTTACAGAGAACATCAGAAGGCCTATGCAAGAGCGTTGAGAGCTGCAAGACCACAGTTTTACTCAAATATCATTAACAATAACTCTGGAAATTCCAAGCAACTGTTCTCTTCTATAAATCGCCTCCTGAAACCGCAATTTAAATCTCATTTGGAAGCTACCGAAGAGAGATGCAATAAGATCATTACTTTCTTCAGGAAAAAAGTGGATACCATCCGCTCGTCTCTATCCAGTTCCTTTGCACTGCCTGTCTTGATGGATGACCCGCAGCCAGGGATTTTGCAACCTTTCAGCTGTTTTTCTGACGTTTCGCAGCAAGAGGTTGAAGTCATTATCAGAAAGATGAAACCATCAAATTGTGCTCTGGACCCTTTTCCAGCAGTTCTGGTTAAATCTAACCTCTGTGCTATAAGTCCCCTGATTACCAGGATTGTAAATCACTCTCTCCAGTCTGGATATGTTCCCCCTTCACTGAAAACTGCTGTCATCAGACCATCCTTAAAAAATCCACCTTAGATCCAGAAGTGCTTGCAAACTACAGGTCTATTTCTAACCTCCCTTTCCTTTCAAAAGTCCTGGAAAAAGTCGTTGCTGCACAGCTTCAGTCTCATCTAAAACAAAATGATTTGTTTGAGAAATTCCAGTCTGGTTTCCGCCCCTGCCACAGCATGGAAACAGCTCTGGTTAGAGTCACGAATGACCTGCTGATGTCGGCTGATGCTGGTTCTCCATCTCTCTGACTCTGTTTACAACTGGTTCTCATCTTATCTTGCTGGAAGAACAGAGCATGTTGCCCTAGGAGACACTAAATCCGATACACGCAGTGTTACCTGTGGTGTTCCTCAGGGCTCAGTGCTCGGCCCCATTTTATTTATATTGTATATGCTTCCTCTGGGTTGTGTCATCAGCTGGCACAAAATTCTATTTCATTGCTATGCTGATGATACTCAGCTTTACCTCAGGATAAAATCAATCTCCTCATCTACTCCGTCATCATCCACTTTGACCATCTGTTTGGAGGAGATGGATAAAGTCATGGATGAAGCAAAATTTCCTGCAGTTGAATAGCTCTAAGATTGAAGCTATTTTAGTAGGCACCCCACACCAGGTTAGGGCATCTAACATCACTAGTATTACCTTTTCTGGTCAGGATATCCCATTGTCAACATCTGTTATTAACCTTGGGGTTAAAATGGACTCTCATTTGTCGTATGAAGCCCATATCAAACATCTGTGTAAGACATCTTTCTTTCACCTTAGGAACATTGCTAAACTGCGTCCAGCACTCACTTTTGCAGATGCGGAGTTATAAGTTAGTCCATGCATTTGTCTCCTCCAGACTGGACTTCTGCAATGCACTCCTCTTTGGGACCTCTGGAAAAAGCCTTCAAAAGTTGCAGTATATTCAAAACTGTGCTGCTAGGATCCTGGTGCGAGCACATAAATATGACCACATTACGGCCATCCTTAAATCTCTTCATTGGCTCCCTGTTTCATTCAGGATTGAATACAAGGTTGCCATTCTTACCCACCAGTGCACCTATAGAGATGGGGAGGGGCAGAACTCATTACTTCACATACTTCTACACGCAACCTTCGCTCTGTCTCAGGACATCTTCTGAAACCTCCAAAGACTACGCTTCATACTATGGGAGATCGGGCCTTTTGCTCAGCGGCACCTAGACTATGGAATGTTCTTCCAGGGTATCTGAGGATGCCACAGACTGTTAATGATTTTAAAACTGGTCTTAAAACTTTTCTTTTTATCAGAGCTTTTGGGTAGAAATAATTTGTAGCACTTTGAGATTTACTTCAAATATAAAGTGCACTATAAATAAAATGTATTATTATTATTATTATTATTATTATTATTATTTTGCACAATGACCTGACAAGTGAATGACAGCCAGGACAGACAAACTGAAATTGTCACCAAACTGGACCTGCTCAGTGGGAGGGTCCTAACACTGGGAGGAATGTTTCTGTTTTTACTATTTTTTAATTTGAAGGCAAAAAACCAAGTCAAGTCTACAACTATAATTAGACTGTTTTTTTGTCACAAAAGACATTAACATGAACTGTCAACAGCTATATACCTTTGACTTGTATTCATATTACAGAAACACAAGAGATGTTTATCACAACTTGTTTAACAGAAAAGAAGTTTTAATAGAAAGATGTAAATATTTTTTTGTCCTTTGTGTTTGCTTCCTTGTTCTGGACATAGTTAAGATGAACTGGTAACTTAAAATATATGTGTGTGTGTGTGTGTGTGTGTGTGTGCGCGCGCGTGTGTGTATGTGCATATGTATGTGAACATTGTGTGTAAGGATGGCAAAACACCCAGATGCACCCTGCCTTGGGACCTTTGTTGTCTCTGCTAGGATCCAGTGTGAGTGAGTTAAAGCTACAGTAAGAGGAGTTTTGTCTCCATGTTCTGTGGAAACTGTTATTTAGGAATGAGGAAAGCAGAGGTTTGTCCTTCTGTGCTTTGATGTTAATTTGTAGTAAAATGAGGAGGTTAGCTTGAAGATCTGGTGACCCTTTTCTGTTTTTCTGTTCACAGAAATGTCCAGGTGAAAAGAGCCGACTCACCTGTACCCAGCTGTGTGTCCATGAAGAGTGACAGGTCAATGGATCCTCCAATTAAGTTCAGAGATGGGCCTTCCTCGACAAATAACAGGTACATGTGCTTTCAAAACAATATATATTTTTTACATTTTCAGTTACATGACATGCAAACACAGAAGCTGCAGATTGAGAAGATGGGATTTATAGTTAATTCCAAACTTTTAACTATACAAGTTCCTCATCAGACCATAAATTGTTAATTTTTCTCTAAACTATAAAAAGTACATTTAAAGTAACAGATTGGCAGGTGTGTGTGAGTATGTACACACTGCATATCGGCACATTCACACTCACTGAGTACTGTTACTTCTTACTCATTTGGAAAATGTACATGGATACTTCTCTCAGCATCTCATTACACATTACTGTGTGAGACAGAATACTGAGTCTGTCTGTGTGTGTGTGTGAGAACAGGAACAAATACAGCTCTTAACATTCAATCTAATGAGGAAAGTCTTTTATTTATTATTTTATTATTAGACAAACTTGTACAAATGAAGCTCTTTACATTCATAATAATGGGGAAAGGTTCCTTCTTCAAAAACATAACTGAACTAAGTGTAAATTATAGCAATTTCACTGTGGTGGGTTGGCGCCCCGCCCTGGGTGTCTCCAGCCCTGTGCCCTATGTGTTCTGGGATGGGCTCCAGGCTTCCCCGTGACCCTCACCAGGAATAAGCGGAAGATGATTGACTGACTGACTGACTGACTTTAAAAGTAAACACTGCCAAACTACTTTAACTGGTATTTACTCTTTATGTGTTTGTTTATACAGTATGAATGTGTTGAGCTCTGCATGTTTCTGTTTTTACAGAAACATCTTGGAGATCTTCAAACCAGATCAGAATCTGAATTTATCATCCATTTTCAAGGTTTGACTTTTAAAATTCTCTGTAACAGTCTATGTTTAAAACTTGTATGTTTAAAGCTACCTCCAACTAACAAGATTTCAGTTTTATCTGCGTTTAGTGCTAAGCAGTTTGTGTTCATCCATGTTTCAATGTCCCTGAGGCATTTAACCAAGGTGTGAACTGACGCAGTGTCATTCGGTTTAACTGCAAGATATAACTGAGTGTCATCGGCGTACGTATGATAGCTCAGATTATACTGCCGTATAATGCTACCCAAAGGCAG
>JABJVR010022548.1:496-38102 GCA_025773905.1 Chitala chitala
CTGCAGACAGAGAGAGAAGGGCACAAACTGCAGACAGAGAGAGAGAAGGGCACAGACTGCAGACAGAGAGAGAGAGACAGGTACAGACTGCAGACAGAGAGAGAGACGAGCACAGACTACAGACAGAGAGAGAAGGGCACAGACTGCAGACAGAGAGAGAGAAGGGCACAAACTGCAGACAGAGAGAGAGAGATGAGCACAGACTGCAGACAGAGAGAGAAACGGGCACAGACTGCAGACAGAGAGAGAGACGGGCACAGACTGCAGACAGAGAGAGAGACGGGCACAGACTGCAAACAGAGAGAGAGAGACAGGCACAGACTGCAGACAGAGAGAGAGAGATGAGCACAGACTGCAGACAGAGAGAGAAGGGCACAAACTGCAGACAGAGAGAGAGAAGGGCACAGACTGCAGACAGAGAGAGAGAGAGAGAGAGAGAGAGAGAGAGAGAGAGAGAGAGAGAGAAGGGCACAGAGTGCATAGAGAGACAGGCACAGACTGCAAACAGAGAGAGAGAGAGAGAGAGAGAAGGGCACAGAGTGCAGACAGAGAGACAGAGAGAGAGAAAAAGAGAGAGAGACAGACTGCAGACAGAGAGACAAAGAGAGAGAAAGAGAGAGAGAGAGACAGGCATAGACTGCAGACAGAGACAGAGAGAGAATTTCCATGCCACCTGCTGGCTTCCTCACCACTGGGCCATACAGGAAGGAGTTAGACCTGTCTTTGGAGCTGGAAACACTTTCTTCGCTCAGGCCTCCAAGTTCCTCCAGAGGCTCCTTGTTAGTTGGTGAGAGCAGGATGCTGTTGCTATGGCGAGCAGGATGGAGGGGACCATTGTATTCTGCTATTCTGACACTTGTTCAACCCGCATGCTTGTAATTCTGGGTAACAAAGTTTATCTGAGCAACTTTATCAACTTTATCAAAGTTTATCAAAACAAATGCAGAAATGCAAAAGTATCATTTGTCCACTTGTAAGTTGATACTTAACTCTTTTTGATGAGGGTAACTAGGCTGTTTTGCTTGGTTTTAAATCCCCCCTCTTCCTGAGAGAACACAGATTCATCCCTGATGCGGGGGCCACCGGATAACGGCTCCTTTGTTTGGCCCTTTTCCTGTCTTTTCTTCCTTGTGTACTCCTGATTTCCATAAACAAAAACTGGGTGGTGCCACAACACCAGGTCCCAATCATAAAAACAAACACGTGGGTTTCTTTGGCTAAAAGCTCGGTTTTTTAAAATCACACATTAGAGCTGTCCACCAGAACACATTCGGTAACTATTGGAACTTAAGTAATACCTTGTATGCATTTATGAAAGCAGGAGAATCTAATCAAAGAAAGAGCCTTGAACTTTCAGATTTCTGGTCACAAGTCATAGTTTGATGGTGCTTGTGTGTGTTATTTCAGAATGCTGACACACTGAAGCTACAGGAATGCAGAGCATCAAGTGTGTCGTCGTGGGTGACGGAGCCGTGGGGAAGACGTGCTTGCTGATCTCGTACACGACCAATGCCTTTCCCCGAGAGTACATTCCCACCGTGTTCGACAACTACAGCGCCCAGGTGACCGTGGACGGGCGCATCGTCAGCCTCAACCTGTGGGACACGGCGGGCCAGGAAGAGTATGACCGCCTGCGCACGCTCTCCTACCCGCAGACCAACGTCTTCATCATCTGCTTCTCCGTTGCCAGCCCGGCCTCCTACGAGAACGTGAGGCTCAAGTGGCACCCGGAGGTATCGCACCACTGCCCTGGCGTGCCCATCCTGCTGGTGGGCACCAAGAGCGACCTGCGCTCAGACCCAGATGTGCTGCAGAAGCTGAAGGAGCAGAACCAGAGCACCGTGACGCAGCAGCAGGGCCAGGCGCTGGCCCGGCAAATCCACGCCCTCCGGTACCTGGAGTGCTCAGCACTGACCCAGGAGGGCATCAAGGAGGTGTTCAGTGAAGCTGTAAGAGCCTTCCTCAACCCAGAGCCCATCGCCTCCAAGAAACCCTGTGTGCTCCTGTAGGCTGTGGAAGTGGGGGAGGCGGGGAGGAGGGGGGGTTGGATCTGCAGTCACTGATGTGTTGGCTGAGAGACTACTAACTGTGATACCAAACGGTATGAGGAATACATATATGTTATGTAAACATGTAATTGAATTCAGTCTGTGTTCAGGGAAATATGTGTTTTTAATGTTCAAGCCCTGCAGTGTTGCGTCAGAGGCATTCTTAAAATTTTTTTTTAGTTACAGATTGTGTGTTTTTTTTCCTCGTTTGCTGTGCCTGTCCAACACTTCCTACTCTGTCTCCACTCTGGATTTTCCCCAGTAAGCGTGGCCAGCAGCCCTGCCCCCTCCCAGCCTGACAAAGTGGACTTATGGCATTGGTCGTTGTGACACTACCACCTAACGTGTACGCTGAGAGAGGCCAGTGAGGAGCTCAGGATGTACACCTGCAGCACCGGGCTCCCCTGCTTGGCTCTGTCTCCCTTATAGAAAAGAGCAAAACTTCTCAGAGCCATGATACTCACATCTCATTTACTTTTTTGTCTGTCTGCCTTGTGTCAGTGCTGGCTGCAGTAAAGACATGGGTGTGTCTGCGAATGTCTTCTTCATGTTGCCAGCTGGATACAGTACAGGGTTCTGCTCTCAGTAGTGTCACTGGTCAGCTTAAGTCTTTAACCAGTCAGAAGCCTGATGGTGCAAATTGGTTTGTCAGAATGAGCCTTCTCAACAATGGCCAACAGGGGATGAGGTGAGGAGTTTTCTACAATCCGGTGCTTGATATGAGCTGACAGACATCCACTGTGCTACTCTTATCATTTGTTACTTCTGGTTAATTTTACATCCCATGAATACAGGAACTAGTTTAGTCACTCCATTTTATCAAACAGAAAAGGCAGCCTAAACAGTCATGTATTTCTTCAGTCTGAAAGGTGCTGTCAAAACCCATGTCTAATTTCAGCTGTTGTAGTGGATCCTCACCAAGGACAGGGAGAAAAAGGAAGGTAGTTTTAAAGGTATCAGTTGCATGGGAAAGCTTACTGGAAAGCAAGACATGGAAGAGGAGCAGGAAAAGAATTGAGGCTACATTGGAATGGCTCCAAGGTCTAATGAGTAGTCCTGATCAACAATCCCACAATCCTTTGCCTGCACTAAAGGTAGAAGCCACAGGAGCAGCTGCTGCAGTAGCCCTGGATAACAGAACAGGGCAGCTGGTGACTAAATAACTAGAACACCAGGCTGTAAAATGGAAATCTCCTAGTTCAAGTCCCTCCCCACCCACCAGGTGTGTCTCTGAGTAAGACACTCAGTGCTAGTTCCACAGGTGCTGAATAATGGCTGCCCACTGCTCCCCCAGGGGATGCATTACATGGAAAGAACCAATTTAATTGTAAGATGTATGTGTCATTTGTAAGTCGCTTTGGACAAAGGTGTCTGTTGAATTTTGTTTACTTAAAATCTGTGACACAGCTAAAGATCTAAGAAGGCAGAGGAATATTTTGTACAGTATTCTGGCCTTGTAGGTTGACAACGATCTAAATTCATTCCTAGGAAACATGGATTCCTTTTTCAACTGTGAGGTAATTTTGAATAAGTAAACACACTCACAATGCCCACCTCCCAAATCGACTCTTGTGTATTGTTCTTTTTCTTTCGGGATATGCAATGTGAGGACTTATGGCAGAGGTAGGTCTCATCCACCATCACTGGTTGGCACTGCTTGTACCTCTGAAGCCAAAAGGTGTGCTCAGTCGCTGTAGTCATTGGCTGTCTTAAAGGAAAGCACAGGTGAGCACCTCGGAATGGAATACGGAGAGTGTACCCAAGGTGTCATAATTACTGGCATAGCCCTAAAGACAGCGTTGAAAGAGTTCCTCATTAACGACTAAATGTTTTTTTTTGGAAGCTGGTACTTCTCTAGTCACGCTCTAGTTCCTTAATAATAGGGCATTTTTACCATACAATAACAGTGTAAAGTCAAAGACAATCAGGTACAAAATGTTACAAATTGTGCCATTGAGCTCAAAGAAAGATTATGCATAAATCTGAATAAAAATTATAATATACTTATTGGCAGTATGACTAGCTTCTGCGTGTATTGTTAATTCATATTCGATTACTAGAACTTTTATAAAGTCTATTTTTGCATGTTCTAAATCTAAATATTTTACAATTTGTGACAAGATATGTTTAAAAACACATTTGATTCACCATGTTATTCGTTACGAAACGTAAAGCTGCTGCCTGGGTGATGAAGCTTACAGATGTGACACAGTGACACAATCCTCCAGTCCCCCCCCCCCCAAACAATTCCAGAAATTCTCCACCAGAGTGCGTAGAGCCGTTTAACTGTAAATATAGGGAGTCGTCTTAAAACAAATCCATGAAAGGCGTGTCCAGTTTTGTGTGCCTTGATACGTGTGAAGACTTTTCACCTACATCAGAAGACAGTGATCTCTACTGAAATATGAAGCTCCGCAAAATGTTAACACCAAAAAGGCACAGTGCAGTTGGTAGCCAAGTGTGTGAATCTCTCCATCCTATTTCTCTTTATATTTTAGCAACAGTCACTATGGCAACAGCTGAACACACAGCATTGAGCTGACAGCATTCATACCAAGAGGAACTTTGAGAATGTCTATGTCACTAAGAGTATCATTGATAAATTCACGTTAAAAACGAAATAAAAATTGCTTGGAAGTTTATTTCCTCAAATTATTTTAAATGACTGACCACCACTTATATTAATATATATAAATATATTTACATTTTGTAAGTCGATGATGAACTGCAATTAAATGTTCCTTTGGACAGTATTCACATTGTTATGCGTTTCATATCTTGGATTTTACGCTTCATTTTGCATGCCATGGCTATACATAAAGCCAGTCAGGAATATGTTACATCTTGACCGTTCAGGCGTGTATGCGTCATTAGAACAGAAGCCTGGTTTTTGATGGCTGCACTATGTAAGTTCTGTCTGCAGGGTTCTAACGGGAGGTGGGGCCATCACGGTTCTCTGAGTTACTAACCTTATGGCCTGGCATTGCACAAAGCAACAGCACAAACCCAACCCCTATTTTTTGCATGGCTGATGCATCAATAGTTTTCATTTGCCATTATGATACAGCTGTCTGGTTCTGGCAAACGTCCCTGAAGGTGCTGGACTCCAAAAGTGGTCACAGATAATGGAGGTGTTCATGTCCCACAGCCACACCTGCTGAACGGATACAAGTAACACAGCAGTACATCTTTTGATTATACATGTATTTGTTTTGAAGCCTCCTAAGCAAGTAACTAAAAGGTTAAAATACACCATTTTGACAAATACATAGGAAATGCAGATTTTGATTTAGTTCTTGGTACAATTGTAATTTTAAAGTTTTGTATAATTGTAAACTATAAAATTGAAAAAACCTGAAATACGAAAATCGTGATGTAGGACTTGTACTCTTCATCAGTAAGCTGCTTCAGGAACATACACGTACATACATGCTTTATTTCTCCCATGGCAAAGTGCTTCCTGCTTGGAGCTCCAGGAAGTGACATGAAGAAAACATGAGAATTTCCCTGTGGTGCTATTTGCATGGGTCCCATTTGGCAGTGAAATAGAGAGAGCTGGACCCTGTCCAGAGATAAGGGTCCCCGCTCACAATAGCACTGTCACCTCACCTGAGCTGCAGTGTGGTAGTGAAACCAAAGGCTTCTCTGGGAGTTTGGTGTGGGCACCATGGCTGTCATTAAGTCTTTCCCCCCTCTTTGAGCCAAACAGTACCTCCATAAACCTCCAATCAAATCCCCCCAACACTGTTCCTGCAGTGTTTGGCTACAGTCAAAGAATAAAGGTTAAAGTGTCCACAGTAGAATTTACCACCATAGCCACGATGCTATAAAAGATGAGACATCTCTTCTGTTCTGAACACATCAAGGAACAAGGGTATGTGGTACCAGACAGAAACACCATCAGCACGTATTTAAAGTCGTATTAGGTGAAGGGTTATGGTTAATCTAGGAAACACTAAACAGAGTGAACTTCTCAGCATTTCTGAACATTATCTGGTGAGATTTTTTCTTTTTTACGGTCCAAAGTATCATGTAGATCAGCCTGTAAAACCCACAGGATTCAGTGTCATATAAGAGTGTCCCTAAAATAAAACAGGCATGTTTTTAATAAAGCAGAGGGTTTGGCCTCCAAGATAATGCAAAACATGTTTGTACAGTGGTGTCATTTATTTAGTAGTCATTGGACAAGCAGCGTTTCGTTACTTTACATTTAGTCACTGGTGATGTCATAACGATGTCAAATGGCTCTGTAGGGGTGTGTTGCTCATCTAATGTTAGTTAGGGCTAAAATGATAAAATACCATGGGCCACATTTCCTCACAGGGCTCTGAAGCACTACAGAGGCAGCCCTGTGGGTAGTGTTGTGCTCTCATTCCTGGTGTACGTGTACACACACACACACACACACACACACACACACACACACACACACACACACACTTTTCAGCATTACTTCCCCCTGGCATCGTGCCCATCCCCGACACATTACAGCCAGTGTGGTGAGAGCATAAACAGCATGTAGCAGAGTCACACTGTGTGTTTAGTTCTCCCTGTGACACATTGTAAACACAGACACAAACTACGCAGTGGCTTTCTCCGGTTCACTGTCCTTTCAGCTACGCTTTGCTCAGCCTTCACTGTGGAAATGTTTAGGACTGAATCACAGGCAGCAAGAGCACAAACTTCACACAAAACAATAGTCACGGCTTCCAGGCAGGCAGTATACATTGCAGACCAGTTTCTGCTCATATTCCAGGAATATGTGGTGTGATAATGGACTAACCCAGTCAGGTGATGATGGCAACAGAAGACAAAGCCTACATTTAATACTTAGCTCATGGACTTTGTCCACAAAACCACTGTGCTTAAGATGGGCTTTCAGACTGTATTTAACCTCACACACCTAACAGCAAGTGAGTGTGAGAGAATTACACCAGAACTACCACTAAACGGAGAACAAGCACCTGTTTGGGTCAACACTGGGCAGTAATCCTGCAGAACTAACGTACCATCACCAGTTACAGGTGGAGATGAACTTGCAAAACCATGTTATACAATGAGCACGTTACAGTTGGATTGTGAAATATAAATATGTCAGTCCTCTAAACAAATACAGCGCTTACCATTAACAAAAACTGCTTTGAAACAGAGTCTAAAAACAAGAAAATCCAGGGATTTCAGAGGCGAAGCGTATAAATTACATTGCAAGGAGAAAGGTCTTCCAGTACACAACTTAACTTTACTGCAGATTAAAACCAGTTAAAAACCCTCACTTTTCTGTTGCCATCTCCATTGAAACCCTGGGTAAGTGTTTTCATCTTGACCTTGGTGTTCCATCAACAGCAGGAAAGATTAGATGCAGTAGAACAATGACAGTCTGTCTGTCTGTCTGTCTCTGCAGCTATGGACTGCCAGAGCCACTCAGAGACACCATCTGGCTCTCTCTCAATGGGCTTCTCTTCAGGGGAAGATGTGGAAGAGCTGTCCTTCTGACCATCTGTATGGGGAACTCCCAGCATTCAGAGAGATGCAGGAGGCTGAAGAGTAGGGGGAGGAAGAGGAGGAAGAGGATGAAGGGTTGTCCCTGGCTCCATCGCTCGCTCTTCCTCGGTTCCCCAGTCAGAAGCGCTTGTCCTCTGGTGCTGTGGCGACCATCACCTCCTTATTTTTGAAGTCCAAGTATGCGGTCATGTGGAAAGCCATGTTGGAGAAGACCACGAAGTACTCACACAGGGCAAAGAAGGTGTACACTGTGGGACAGAAAAGTGAAACTGGTGGGAACATCTCATGACATCTGGAAAAAGAGGGAGCAGAAAAAGTAAGGAAATTACGAATCACACACACATGCACGCACGCGCACATGCAGGCATGATGATGCCACCTGAAAACACCAGCACAACATGCCAAAGCAACAGGTCTGGGACAAAAGGAAGTGACAGAGTTAGAACAACAGCGCTCATCTTCATTCTGCAGGACAACTGTGTGTTGCGGGACCCTTTCAGTTTAGAGACAAAGCAGAAGGATGCTGTGAGTTTTTGGGTTAGGCTGGCAGCCTGTAAAACATTGAGGACAGCGTGCCCAGCCAGAGAGTGACACGCTTAAAGGCGAAAGTGCACTGTGACAGCTAGTGAACATCGACAGAAGAACAGACCGGAGGAGTCCGGAGACCGGAGGCAGAGCAGAGGTGCACGAGCACAGGCACGCACGTGCACATACATACATACACACACACACACACACACACACACACACACACACACACACACACACACACACACACACACACACGGGCTACAACAGAGCTGCAGGAGTGTTTCTACACATGCACAATATACTGTGTATGAGAAACAGGAACAAGGAAGAATCAAGGGGGACGGAAATGAAGTCCAAGCTCACCCCCCATTTCGCAGTACTTGTTATGACGTCTGAAGAAATAGAAGGCCAGGACACAGAAGCACACGTTGAACAGGAAGAGGCGGAGCTTCCACCAGCATGAAGCCACTTCCTGGATCAGCAGGAGAAACCAGACAGAGGTCAGGTTCTGCCCACACCAGACAGAGGACCAGCACTAAATTTAGACACATCACCTTAAAACAAATCCAACACAACGTATTCATATTTTTCCTCCATTTTAACTGTATTACTGATAGACAATTTACAAAAATAATGTGCTCTTTCATTTTAAGGGAAAACATCACAAAGCAAAGTGCTTAGAAATGTAGTTAAATGGTGCTTTTCTGAACAAACACCAAATTATAAACTTTCAAAAGTAAACAAGGTACATGTTGAGTACAATCTGTCACAACAGCACAACACCCACAAGCAAACAAGGAAGTCCCTCCTGTTCCCTCTTTACAACTATTTCATCTTTAAACTTTGCAGTTGAGTCGGCAAACGTAGATTTTCTGTAATATCAGGCCACACCGAGAGCAGTACATTCATACGCGGAGTCCTTTTCTCCAATGAAATCTCTGATACATCACATGATAGCAGATTGCTTTTAAAGGGCTGTAAAGTTAAAGTAAAGGGCTGTCCACTTGAGACAATCCTTAGACCAAGAATGAAAAGCTATCAATACTGAAACTCTGCATCAAGATTTAGGGAAGTATTACTTTAAAAAGTAAGAGCAGCAATAAACCACTACTTCACACTATAAAGGTTAAATTGTGCAACCATGGAGGGAGGGGGGTGCCTTATATCACTACATACCACACAGAAAAGTGAAACAGCCTGAAGGCTAATTTTTAAGCGGTAAGACAGGCAGGCCGCAGTAAGACAGGCAGGCTGCAGTAAGACAGGCAGGCCCCACTGAGGTGCTAGTTTTCCCCACCACAGTGGTTAAAGATAGCTAAGTTAGGTAGCATATGTAGCTACCCTACAGGCCTCTGATCTTCTCATCTGAAGATGTTTCCGGGCCTTAAAAATCGCTCTCCTCAAGCAGACTTGAGACGAGCGTCTTAGCTGATGTGAAAATGCGAGCGGGAAATTTGAATCGAAATGCACGGCCAGCTGTGCTTGAGCACACAGGAAGTTGTACCCTGGCATGCCAGCGTCTTGCCTACCCTGCAACTTCCAAAACACAAAGCACGCAGTGCTGCGCGTCTGTGAGAACCGTTTTGCAAATCTGGGGTGCCTGCATTGCAATGCAGCAATAACGGGCATATATAGATGCGTATGTTCTCTCACACACACACACCTTTTTGAGTTACTGACAAATACTGAGATACATACAAATTAAAAATTTTAGCCTGTGAACATTAGCATATGCACGCACAGAGTCAAAGATCTAGTCTTCTCAAAACATCGCCAGTCTTCAAATGTTCCATGATGGAAGTATCAGACTACATCAGAATGAGTCAGAACACATGCGTCAGGTAGACATGGAGGAAAATCTGCAGAGCTGATATGGAAACAGGGGAAAGTGCTCCATACGGTGAGAATGAACAAGAGTCAGAGAGGCACCACAGCCCTTTACAGCAGGAAACAAAACCAACTGTAATGGATCCATTTACAGCTGCAGTTTTGTTTTTGCCTATCAAAGTGAAACTATTTGCTCTGCTATTAATGAAACATGTTGGGTTATAACTTCTACAGCAGCTTAGATCATCTATAGGCTGGTATTCAGTTTTATCAGAATCAGATTTATTTTTGCCAAGTACGCTCACAAATCCAGGGCATTTGAGTCTGACCCAGTGTAGCTCCCCATACTAACATGTGCTGGAACAATAATGTGAAGAAAGTATCAGCAGACATCCCTGATAATGCCAATATTAAACACTACACAATAAACATGTTACCTGTACACTGACTGTATTGTACAGTGTTGCTGGAGGTATTGTGTTAAATATGTAATATTTTATACTTTAACGTTTCTCTCACAAAACTGATCACACTGCACATATAGCAAGGAAAAAAATGTTCGTTTTATTCAGCAAGTTTTAAAAGATTGGGTGGGGCAAAGTTTTGGTGCAACACATCCATAGATGACACGAAGTGTGTAAATGCTGCCCTCTAATGGCGGGCCTGTCAAAGTCTTCATTAGTCAGGACCATTCATGTTTGATCTAGCTGAAACCTGCTACTGGATCAGCACACACCGTCCCCATTTTCTTTACTTGAACTCTATAAAAACTTCATACATTGGAATCTCATAATGCACTGCCTGACCCAGTGACAAAACTGAAGACTTCGTGTTTAATGTACTGTCATAAATGCACAAAAATCATAACTGAGACATTATTTTAAGTTAAATAAATCAAGACCCATAAAACTAAGTGAAACTATATGATTAATTAAAATTGGGTGGATGAGGCAGTGTTGTGTCAACTTTTGAAGACAATAACAGAAGTCTGGTAAGTAAGTATCATGAGATATTCTTGCTCCAAAATAACACAAACAAACAAAAAAATTGTATCCTTTTGGGGGCATGACATGGCAAAGTAAATCTACCCAACCACACTACGACTAGTAGCACAAATCATGCCAGGTTCCAGAAAGTTCTCTCACACTGCCAAAACAACGGATGCATAGACATGTTCTGGTACAGCAGGAACACACTCGAAGCCACAAAAAGCGAAGGAAAAAGTATTTGCACAGATGCAGAACATTTATTCAAGAACTTAAATGTTTCAGGATCACTCTTTTCCAGGAGACACACGTGCAACTATGAGGAAGGAGGACGAGGGATCACTGTACCTCAGGCACCAGAGAACGCCTCTGGATGACATTCCACAACCAGCATGTGATCAACATGTGGACCAGGGAGCCAACAATGAACATGATGAAGCCATACTTGTGCAAACCTGAAGGAGGACACACACACGCACGCACGCACACGCTTGTAAAACAGCTATGCACACATTACTTTAACTGTGACACTTTAATGTAAACCTGACATATCAAAGTTCACAGCTGAACAGCTGATATCTTACAGAATTTATGGACCTTACATAACTAACGCTTTCTGCCAGGAGCACTGTCAGCCTTCAGTTCATAGTCACACGTAACCAGGCTGTGGGTCATCGTGACAGAATAAGGTCAAGTAAGCTCGTTAGCGCCCTGAGCCCCTAAAGGTCGTCACTCACGGTACGTCTCGGTGGAGGAGACGTAGGTGAGGAGCAGGAGGCCCACGTTCTCCACCAGGTTGGACAAGAGGGCAACGAAGGCCAGGACCCGCTCGACGCAGCGCTTGGCAAAGCGGGCACGGTACAAGCTGAAGTAGGCCACTGTGATGAGGAAGCGTGGTGCGGAGTGCAGACCGATGCAGACCCGCCACATGTAGCACTCTGGGGTCAGGCTGATGGAGGCGCTGATGGAGGGCAGGTAGTTAGGCACCTGGGGAACACAGACACACAGGAGGAAGACATTTACACTTTACTAGAAATAAATTTCAAGCATTGTTTCACTTATGTTTTATCTGCCAGAAAGCAAAAGTGAGTTGTGCACGTTGATGACTGCAGCCCACTCCAAACAGTGTTCTTACTGTAGTAAGACGCCGGTTTTCGGGACAACTGCATTTATAGTCAGATTCTACAACAAGAGCCGAGTAAGACCCCAGCTGCCCAGTAACTAACACGTAACACGCAGCTCAGTCATACATGAGGCATCTCGACTGGGTGCTCTGTTGCCCTTAATGTGTGCAAGCAGAGAAACCGTGCTACACACACAAAGAGCAGGATGGGTGACACTCACTAAAAGCCTGCACTTGTGGACTGGCACCCCCAGCAAATGACTAAGTTCACACTATAGCTCACACAACTGCCCTGGGACTGTTTACATTCAGCACTGTATGCAACTAACAACAGCAACAACCATAAACATTTTGTAATAATGCACACAGGACTTCCACAATGAAGCCATTTCCTCAACCGCTAGATCTCCAGCTTCTCTGTACTTCGTGTTTCCGAGCACGTCCTGGAGAGGACCTTCACTCACCTTACAATGGGTGCCAGTGGATTCCTCAAAGTGGAAATATAGAGAGGTGAAAATGCACGTGACAAACCCGGCGAGTGCCAAGGACACGGTGCCCACGGCAAAGATGGTGAACGGCAGCCGGATGAGCGGTTTGTCTTGGCCATAAGGTCCCTGGAGCATCCTGCCAAAAATATCACCCCCATGCGTAATACACGTCTGACTACAAACATTTTATTCATACCTTAAGGTGCATTATTTTTTCATTAATCCTTACTCATTTAAACATTATGTTGGCTGGCTTCGTTTGTATTTACTCCTATTGCTGTTATTCTGTGACATCTGCGATTTGTTCTGTAAAGCGCTTTGAGGCACGTCGTTGTAAAAGGCGCTATATAAAAATAAATAAGTTGAATTGAATGTCGTGTTTCAAATACCCACCTAATTAAAAACTACGTACTGTGGTCAAGTAAACCAGGACATTAAACACACAACTACCAGTGCTGATATATTAGTATGAAATTAAATTAGTAAAAACCAGCCGCCAAAAAGCACGTTACTGAGCGTCTGTTACGATCAGAATCTAAAAAAACGGTGTGAACGGACAGTTACAATTGCACCAAGACACATCTCCTGTTAATGTTAATTACGTGCACGTTACCGCTACTACATCAAATCAGACAGTTTATACACCGCAAAGACAGCCTGTGTAATGTACTGCTTTAACACACAGCCGGCCCTCGGAGCCCTGAATGCGACACATGCAGCGCTTCGTTACCTTCAGGATAGGGAGGCTGACGTCTCTGCAGCAGCTCAGCGACTCATTATACAGGATACTCTGTTATTACAGCCCATAACCTGGATACACTTTTATAAAGTGATTTAACACGAATACAATCGCACCCCTGTGACGTCAGCGGAAGAAGCTGAAAGCTGGTAGAAATTTAAAGGGACATGCCGCTAAAAACTGGTGTTTGGTACATTCCATAAGAGGAGGACATTTTCTATCCCGCCCACGAAATCTAAAATAATCCATGCAAAATACTAAATTCTGTACTTGTTGAGCATATTCTATGAAGATGTAGAAACAGAGCAGAAGGCAGACAGACCGCAGTGTTAAAGAGCAGCGTGTCCAGCGAAAAGGGGGAGAGAAGCTCATAGGAGGAGTAATGCGAAGGAAAAGGGTTCAACTTCAGTCTCACAGAAGGGCCCGATCGTGGCAGAGTCCCGAGGGTGTGGGGAAATGGTGTGCCCTGGTGTATAACCACACCACCTACCCAGGGGTCATCCAACCCACTGTGAGGTGAAGTTGTGCACAGAGTAGTGGCAGACTGTGTCTCCTCGCTGCTGAGGATGTGCTCACCGTCATTCCTCCCCCAGAGAACATTACCTCACGTCACATGTCCATCGCAAAAGGTGTGGGATGCTCTGGCCAGCCACAAAAATTAGATGTGAATATTATTAAAATATCAACTTTCTAAAATATTAATCGGTTATTGATCAGTTCATATTGATAATTTCATGGTGTTCAGTTACGTTTTTGGTTTGTTCTTTCGTTTTAATGCTGGGTCAGGTTTTTATCAGATCTCAATTTAATGTCAGATCAGGTTTAGTTTAAGGTCTTGACAGTTTTTTTTAATCATTTCTGGTGATACTGCTGATCCATCTTTAAAGGTTAGATAAAATATTATTGAATAACATTCCTGTGGTCCTGACCATTTACTTGTTGCATTTAAATAAATATCTACAATCAGAACAAAAGCATCCGTTCAACCTGTTACTTTGTGCAACCCTGTTTTTCTAATTTCAGCCCTGTTGCTATAGCATTTTTATTAAAATACTTTTAAATGATTTTCTAAGATCACAAAAGTTTCACCAATTGTGCTTTTACAAGTGTGAATGATTATATGTGCAATGTATTTGAGCAAATATTTGAATATAAATAAATTAGTAAAATAAAAAACCCATGACAACTGAAAAGTTAGGCAAGATAGATTTCAAAAGTTGCTTAAATTAATACAACTGAAGTCTTATGTTGAATTAATGAGTATTCCATTTGAATGTGACTTTACATAATAATAAAGGATTAATTAATCAGTTTTAAAATAAACTTTTTTTCAGGTTTCTGAATATTTGTCACAGGCTTACACCAAGCACAGCACACAACAAATATAACACCTTGTAAATAAAATACTCTTGATGCCTGAGCTGGACAAATCAAATTATTTGAAGGTTTATTACCTATTTTTCTTCAGTACATAACAGAAAATAATAGTAAGCCGTCAATTTTTTGAAAGTGTAAGTGAAAGTGAAACATGCCTAAATTATCCTCCAATTCTGGAATGACCCATTTAAGGAACAGAATAAAACTGAAACTGAAATTAAACTGTGGTCCTCCTGCATACTGACAAATAAATCACCTTTACAGTACAATATATATATAATTTAAAATGGAATTAAATAGTCATTTAATCAACATTAAGTAAAATTGCAAGTAAATGTGCAATCAGAAGGGCAAATGTGTTATGTAAATTCAGTAATTCTAACATGATGTCTGGAAGTTGAATCATGGCTGAAGAAGCTACTTGGATGAGTAGTGAAACGTTCCCATCAAGAACAAACCAGTCCAGTTGACATGATTCAGCTTCCAGACAACTCAGCCTGGATGACTGAGAATCTTCATCGACAAATCTAACATGGTGTTTTTAGTGTGTTGTGTCTGTTTAATAAACGCACGATGTAGTTGTACCACGTTTTTTATATTCATGTGAACATAACTCTGTGAACGTACTGCTTAACACTTTACCGCACAAAAAACGAGCTAATCCCGCATAATAAATTAAGACAACTAAGCCAACTTCCACAAGCAAACACTCGTAGCCTGGTTTTTAGCATATTAACAGTGACAGCTCACTGTTTTATCACTCATAGCTTTACAATAGAATTTTACTGGTAAACCAACTGCTAAACAAAGTTGGTACACTGCTGCCGTACACAGAACCTCTTAAAAAGTTCTGTGTACTGGTCAAGCCAAAGGAATACACTATTGTTGTTGATGCAATTCCCAATTAACTCTAATTACATAGAATCTAATAATATGTGATTCACGCATATTTCAATTGGTAGTATTGATGTTAGAAATAAACTATGGGCTAACAGGCACATTAGACATACGTTGAACTACTCCACATTTTCTGCAGCTAGATTCTTCTGGTATTTTAGTTATGGGTGATATCCAGTGGGAAAAGCTTGCTGTATTCTGTATAAATATTGCATTAGTAACAAGGTCAAAGAAGTAGGCTTTAAGATTTTACAACATATCTACCCAGCAAAAGAAGTACTGGAAAGATTTACGATGAACGTACATTACTTGTGTGCCTCCTGCAAATTACAAAGAATCAATGTCTCATTTGTTTTTCCCTGTGTATATTGTAACATATTTTGGGTAGACATGTAAACCTTTATTACAAGGAACCGTTAAACTAATGGACAGATTAGTATACTTGATGTAATGCTGTAACTAATGGACAATAAAACGAATGTGAATGCCTCTTATGTCATTCAGCTGAAGATAATAGTAGGGAAATTCCACATCCACAAATCGAAATGGATTCAAACCTTGCATTCATCCTTTTATTGTTGATCTTAAGAAAAATAGCATCACGATTAAAACATAAAGAACAAAGACAATACGAAGTATTTTAATCGAATATAACGTAATTTAAAACGAATTTAATAGATTTTACAACCCCCGGCACGTGTTGTTTGAACATTGTCTCATTGTTTATAAATAAAGAGACTTAAAAGGTTGTCTCGTTGCCATACATGCACTAACTAGGACAGTAGTAATTTTTTTTTTTTAAACCTTCATTAATATTTGTCATGAATACAAACCTACAAAGTTATAAACATTTACATAGAACATGACACTTAAAAACAGAAACATAAAACAAACAAGAAAAAAAGATCTATGGAATGCTAGGAACATTTTTTTACATCAACAACACTTTTCCTATAGACCTTCATTTACAGAGAAGTGTATGATCAAAATAACTAAAATAAAATAAAATTGAGGACAGCAGTAATTTACACATGCGTCGTTGTAGTCGTAAAACGGTACGGAAATGACGTACATTTCGCGGACACGATCTACGGATCGGGCTTCCGGTCCAAATCGGGCAGTGACAACGTACCTTGCGTAGGTTTTTTTTTTTTGTTACCCGCTCGGCTTATCTAAAGTGAGCTACGCACTTTTCCTCCTCGCTTGGTCGCGGGTGAGAAACGGATGTTGGCATTTTGTTTTGACTTACAGATTTGAAACGAAAATATTTCATTGTTATACGTTGTTGATTGTGATTGTAGAAATTAAACAAGGATATTCATTTACGACCATTAACCACGGTAAGTTTCACGGTTCCGGGAAGTTTTTTAATGCTCTCATACGTGTGCTGCTAATATTTTTTTATCTGCACGTCGGAAATTTATTTGTAAAACTTTTTGTGTTTACGTATGCTTGTTAAAGGGAATACAGCTTCTGTAATATATGTGAAGGTCTCGTTCAGTTTTGGTACTTGGTAACGTTTGTTTGGTTTGAGTTAAGACTTGTGTGGGTTGTAGCTGTATGTGTAACTGATAACAAAATAGCTAGTCCACTAAAGAGTCGAGTTGACTTTGTTAGTTTTTTTTTTTTTTTTTCCTTTTTGCACCGTAGCCACGTTTTTACGTGGTACTGTAATATTCTGAGGAATTATGTGTAAACTGATTGAAGTAAAGCGTTTATTTTTGCACCGATGCATAGCTAATGCTAGCGGTGTGTGCAGGCTAACCGCGCGTGACAGCTGCAGCTCACTGGCTAGCTAGCTGTCGGGCTGCGTTTAAAGCGGTTTTAGGTGGTTTATTCCTGCTCGACCAGTACCACTCGGATATTACCGGATGCAATTATTTATTTTTTATATGCACGGTCGTGTTTTTGAAGTATGTATTTTCAGGATTTGAATATTTGTGATCTTTGTTTCAGTTTGAGTCCAGTAGGCCGCACGCATGTGTTTCTGGCGCCTTCGCGTATCAGGTCGGTTTGTAGAGAGAAGAGCTTGGAAATGTAAAGACGTATTTATTGCAATGCAGTTTCATTGTAATAAAGTTAAATGTTTGTTTTAGCACACCAAAGTGTGTGGATTTAAAGCCGATATGGTTTATGTTGCGGTGTTTCTTCGGGCTTGCGGAAATGAACGTAGCTGTAGGTTGTTGTTGTTGTGCAGTATTGTTTTGCACAAACTCGAGTTAAAAAGTGTTTTCCGTTTAATGTTGGCTCCGAGAACTGGTAACTTGTACAGCAATAAGTTTCGCTATGCGAAAGTCTGCAGCCTTTGTTGGTACAGGTACAGGTTCAGCTTAGACGTGGTGTTTGTACTACAGTCACGTGCGCCCTTTAATCCTTATTTTTATGCTTTGAACAGACGCATGCGGTCCTGATATCAGCTGAAAATGTTCAACAAATCTTTTGGCGCTCCCTTCGGGGGCGGGACCGGAGGATTTGGAACTTCATCCACATTCGGGCAACAGAGTAAGTCTGTCGTGGTCAGGGGCAACCCCTTCTCATGACGGTTTGTTTTGGATTTGTCAACCTTTGTTGATTTGGTTTGAATTGACAGCATGTGTAAATTATATGCCACTTAATGGGTGGGACTGAAACTGCTCCCCTCTATCTACTTGTTGGCAGACCCCCCCCCCTTTGCTTTAGCATGTTAATTGAGTGCTGTAATTAAATAATTCCAGTTGTCAAGGTCTGCTTTGTCATCAAAACCCATAATCACAGTTGTATGTATATTGTCCGAATAACTTTACTCCTGGATTCCTGATCAACAGATGCAAACATCACTAGGATTACCAGCACATTGCTGTGCTTGAATACTAAATAATATGGATCATCTGTATTGTGGTTTCTGTTTTTGGCAAACCTTTCAGTTAGTAAGATTGCACAGTGACTTTCAGGTACTTGAAAAATGTTTGGTGGTATGAATAGTGTTTATTATTTTATGGTCTTTGTATTATGATTTTTTATTATTTTACAACGGTCATGTAGTTTCAATAATACTGTATAAATTTAACAGGCTTTTTTGTCTTACTTTTGTTTGGAGTGTAATTACTAATTCAGGTTTTACTTGTGGGTGGGGTTATAATTGTTGTGGAAGATAAACGATACCAAAGCCTTTAACTTGTGTGATATGGTGTGCCTGAGGTGATATTCTAAAGGTCAAGGCTATCAACCCTTGAATGTCTTGTGGTACATGAAGCTGAGAAGATAAAGCTCAGGTTGTCTGGGCATCACTGAGCTGTGGAGGCTGCATGTGTTCTTGTATCAGAAGGTTTGGCCTCTGATGCTTGCCCCTGAACTTTCTTTGTAGATACAGGGTTTGGTGCCACAGGTGGATTTGGGACATCTGCATTTGGAACCACGAATAACACTGGAGGACTCTTTGGCACAACACAAAATAAGCCAGGTTTGTCTCTTGCCCTTTCTTTCATCACCGGTGCACTTACTGCAGCTGAGAAGAGTGCGTGGGATACCTAGTGCTACCTGCCACACAGCAAAAGGATAATTAAGCACTGATTTAACCCCTGTAAATGGCAGTTATTTTATTGCATTTGTGACTGCCTCTGTAATTTCGCATGGATGTTCTCTTGTTCACAGCTTTTTTTTCTTTTGGTTGTGCCGGGATAGTATCATTATGCATTTGTTAATGGAGGCAGGGGATGTTTGTACTGGTGGCTTGTTGCATTTATCATGGGATTAATTAAAGCTGGTTGAAAGCAGATGCAAAGCCTTGATGTGGTTGCCCAAGCCGAAGAGCTGAGCACACACACTGGTCTTGGGTACACCGGAAGCCCGTGAGCTCCGCGTTGGCACTTCACCCGGTTTGACCTCACCTTCCGTCTGTCCACAGGTGGCCTCTTTGGCTCCAGCACCTTTAGCCAACCTGTGACGTCCTCTACCAGCACGGGCTTTGGTTTTGGAGCAGCCAGTGGGACCTCCAACAGCCTCTTTGGCAGCGCCAACACAGGAGGGGGAGGCCTCTTCTCACAGCCGAGCAATGCGTTTGGTGCCAACAAACCTGCGTCGTTTGGCAGTGAGTTTTGTTTGTAGTGGCTGTAAAAATGCACGAGTGAAGATCTTACAGCAAACATCCCAACACCTGTGTTTGTGAAGTCACGTTGTCTTCAGTATTGTCTAGACCAGTGAGGCACAGCTGTTTCTCTGAAGCTTGTCTTTGTTATGCAGTGGCTGTTCATTAGACTGTAGATGAGCTGTCCTGAAATGTCTTTGTTGATTCTCTTAAGCCTTTGGTACCAGCAGCAGCAGTGGGGGTCTTTTTGGGACAACCAACACCACCTCAAACCCCTTTGGAGGGACTTCGGGGTCGCTGTTTGGGTCTTCTGGGTTCTCTGCCAATCAGCTGGGCACAACCATCAAGTTCAATGTAAGTGTTTGTGTGGAGGAGAGAACCTAGTGGCAACAGTTGTGCCTCAGTGGAGGTGTAGCGTGCACGCATGCGGAGGTGCAGTGAAGCTCTGAATTCTCGTCCTCCAGCCTCCCACGGGAACCGACACGATGGTGAAGAGTGGCGTGACAACCAGCATCAACACAAAGCACCAGTGCATCACAGCGATGAAGGAATATGAGAACAAGTCCCTGGAGGTGGGTGAAGCATGCTCTCCACCCATACCATGATGTTTAGTCACCTTTTGACAGCCTTGGTAGGAGGCTATCATGGTGTGCCATAATTTGAAGGGCTGTTGTCTGGTAATGACCTTTTAATTAAAACCTTATGTACTGCATGGTGATTACTGTCCAGCTCGTACCTTTGGAAGTCTCGGACTGGAGAAACAGTTCTGTAGTGGAGCTTCTGCGAACACTCAGTCATGTTAGTGTTGCTCAGCTTTTCATCATTACTCAACTACTTGTGCTTGTATTTCAGGAGCTCAGGTTGGAGGACTACCAGGCTGGCCGGAAAGGCCCCTCCAACCCCATGGCTGCTGGCACGGGCATGCTGTTTGGCAGCGGAGCCGCTACAGCCACACCCAGTACTGGCACTGGCCTCTTTGGCTCTTTTGGTCCAAATAAAACCACCTTCGGAACCAGTGAGTGGCTGACAGATTAGCTGGTTTGGTTCGTCCGGAGAATGTGTTAGTTGGCCAAACGTTTTCATTGTTATGAACTTGTAATTGCTATAATAATTAGCTTCCAGAGTGTCGCAGGATTCAGAACTTCTCTTGTATTGCACGCGGCTCATTACCAGACATGCCCCATTAATTATTTTAACTGCCCTCGCAGGTACTGGAGGCTTTGGCACAGCTACGGGAGGCCTGTTTGGCCAGCCTGCACAGACCCCAGGCCTCTTCAACAAGCCGTTCGGCCAGGCCACCACCACCCCGAACACAGGCTTCAGTTTTGGCAGTGCCAACACCATGGGGCAGCCCAACACCAGTGGTATGGTAGGTGTCTGCTGTTCGGTGCCTGCTGCGTGTCTGTCACAGCGAGCTGAGCTGTGTGCAGGGGAGCAGCCTTGTTTCCCTGCTGCGGCTCAGATTTGGCCTTTGTCCACGCAGGGCTTGTTCGGTAACTCGGCAGCGTCCCAGGCTGGGGGACTCTTTGGGACCACTGCGAACACCAGCACTGCCACTGGCTTTGGGACTGGCACGGGGCTCTTTGGACAACCCAACAACGCCTTCGGCAACGTCGGAACTCCAGTAATTGTTGCTCTCCTGCTCAGCCGTGTTTCTTTTGTTGGTTGTACATGAAGTTATTAACCCTTATTTTGTGTTTCACTTTTTCAACAGAATCTGTTTGGTAACAAAACTACTGGATTTGGTACCACCACAACCAGCGCCCCCTCGTTTGGGACTGGAAGTAGCTTATTTGGGAATAAACCCACACTAACTTTGGGCACAAACACCAACACCTCTGGGTTTGGTGAGTCTTTTTCGACTCCTGTGTGAAATTGTTGGCTGTGTCTCTAAATTGGGTATTTTTCAGTTGTAACTGGTCTCTTTTGTCCAGGGTTTGGCACCAGTAACACAGGAGGAAGCCTTTTTGGTAACAAGGCAGGCACAGGTGGACTAGGAACAGGACTTGGAACAGGGTTTGGATCAGGTATGACAGTTAGTGTGATCTTCTTTCTGTAGAGCTGAGCCTAAACCACATGTTATGTAGGACAGTCAGGAAGTGCTCTTCAATTAAATGGAATGAAACGTGTGTGTGTGTGTGTGTGTGTGTGTGTGTGTGTGTGTGTGTGTGTGTGTGTGTGTGTGTGTGTGTGTGTGTGTGACCGTCAGTGGGCACAGGCCAGACATCGCTGTTCGGCGGCACCCAGACCAAGCTGGGCTCCACTTTGGGCAGCGTGGGCACCTTTGGGGCAACTGGCTTCAATACCGGCACGACGCTGGGCTTTGGGACGCCTCAGCAACCAGTGGGTGAGTAACGCACTGACTGAAGCATTTGGCCAGCAGCTTCATTCTCTCCTGTGCTCACTGAAAATACATTTGTGCTTAGTTAGAAATGTCCGTTATATTGGTTTTTGGTTGTGTTGTGGTTGATGCTGCGTTGGCAGCGGCCTTCGTTGACACGTTCTCTCCCTCAGCGCTGACGGACCCGAACGCAGCCGCGGCCCAGCAGGCTGTGCTTCAGCAGCAGATCAGCGCTCTGGCCTACGCCCCCTTTGGTGACTCGCCGCTGTTCAGGAACCCGCTCTCGGACCCCAAGAAGAACGAGGAGGTGAGAGCCGTGTTGTCTTTGCTCCTGTGTGAGACTGCGTGTGAGGGGTAAAGTGTTTGGAACTTGCGTGCCTATGGTTATAAACTAGTACCTGTTTTGCCTTGTCAGCCCTGATAACCCCATGGAATCTGTGTATTTGGATAGATAGCTGTACAATTTAGCTTTGTAACACTCTTCTTTGACAGCGTCTGAAACCAACCAATCCAGCGGCACAGAAAGCTCTGACCACACCTACTCACTACAAGCTGACCCCGCGTCCTGCCACACGCGTGCGGCCCAAGGCGCTCGGCTCCTCTGGGTCTTCCCAGTCGCAGCTCTTTGATGGTCTGGATGACGATGAGCCCTCCCTGGCCAACGGCTCCTTCATGCCAAGGTAGCTGGGTGGTTATGTCACCACGTCAGTGGAACAGCACAGTGTGCTACATTACTGTCTTGACGAGCATTGTTAGAGATGAAATGCGCTCTGGGGCTTCTGACACTCGTCTAATGGAGGTTATAGGCAGTAGCTTGCTTACAGAACACACAGCAGGTGTTTCTGTGTGACTGTTGATTTGTAAATGCATTTTTTGCATGCTTGAAGAAAAAGCATCAAGAAGCTGGTGCTGAAGAACCTGAACGGGAGCAGTCTGTATTCCCCGGGGAGTCGGGAGGCCGAGGACCTGGGCTCACCTGCAGACTATCCTGAGAATGGCCTCAGGTGGGCCCCTGTTATGCCCTCTTTGTGTTACCTTTGGTTCTGTATTTTGGTGTGTGACAGATCTCAGGCTGGGTGTCGTGGCTGTTAACTTAGTTAGTTAGTGTTGCCAGCCAGGTGTGAAAGCAAGAACACTTATTGGTTTTCTTACTGCGTTTGTGTTTGCTGCAGCGCTGAGGAGGAGGTGGCAATGCCTCAGGAGGAAGACAGGGCGGAGGAGGACCTGGAGGTGACAAAGTTCTACACTAATCCCATCGCCAAGCCTGTGCCCCAGGCGGTGGAGAGCAAGCCGGCCCCATCGCTGCAGGACACCATCGCTGAGCTGAACGTCCGGCCCATGCGCACCAACGGCCTGGGCACCAGCAGCGAGGACACGTCCGTGGGCGAGGACTCTGTGCTGGAGGAGCGCGACGAGGCGGAGGGCCTGCAGGCGCCGCACCCAGCCGGTGAGGGAGAAGGGACATTCTGGGCAATTTGCTGGGTGAAAATACATACAGGTGTCTCCCGTTGCACCGTACGGTTTAGTGTCGTGGTGTCGTGACCTCCTCCGATGGCCCACAGGTATCGTTCTGCGGCGTGTGGGCTACTACACCATTCCCAGCATGGAGGAGCTGGGCAGGATGGTAAATGAGGAGGGCAAATGCATCGTGGAGAACTTCACTGTGGGCAGGAAGGGTAAGAGCCAGACTAGAAGACAGTAACGTGAATCCTCTTTGTCAAGGAAATGTATTGCTGCAAGGCATGCTGGGAGTTGGCTTTTTTATTATAGGCAATGATTTATTGATTAATACATTAACAATAATGTTCTTTTGATTCCCCCCCCCCTTGCTTCACAGGTTATGGATCAATTTACTTTCCTGGCGAGGTGGACCTGACTAACATCAACCTGGATGAAATCGTCCATTTCCGCAGAAAGGAGGTCATTGTTTACCCTGATGACAAGGCTAAACCTCCTGTAGGCGAGGGTCTGAACAGGTGGGTGAGGAGTCTGGTGGGGGTGTGCTCGGTGTCCTGTTACCCCTAACATACACAGTGTGCGCTGTTAGACGGGTCATACAGCAGAATAGGTGTAGGTCTGCCATAGACCTGGCAGCGCTGTCTCCTCTGTCCCTTCAGGCGAGCAGAGGTGACGCTGGACGGCGTATGGCCCAACGATAAAACCACTTGCACCCAGATCAAGAGCCCAGAGAGGCTGGCGGACATGAACTACGAGGGACGTCTAGAGGGTGCATCACGGAAGCAGGGCGCCCGTTTCCTGGACTACCGGCCGGAGACAGGGTCCTGGGTGTTTGAGGTATGATATCTGATCACTTTTGTCTTGCTGATTATGTAAAAATTATAAAACTGTATAATTTTATATAATAAAATGCTGGTAAGAGAACAGCAGCTGATTGCATTGCCAGCGGAGTGGTGCTGTGTGGCTGCATGCCAGTGCGTCAGTCCAGCCGGGCGTTTATCGGACTGTCTGCCTTTGTAGGAAGCGCGTTCAGATTTGATCATTCACTTCAAGCAGGACTGTGTTTTTACATGTTTGGGCTGTCTTAATGAGGGAAATCGGTCAAGTTTCAATTTATTTATTTATTTTTTCTTTTGCAGGTTGCACACTTCTCAAAGTATGGCCTGCAGGACTCGGACGAAGAAGAGGAGGTTCTCCCAGCCCAGGTGGACACTAAGAAGCTGAAGACGGCAGTTACGGTGCCGCCAGGTCTACAGCAGCTTCCCACTTCTCAGCAGCAGATGGCGCTTAGTGGAAAGCTGGGCCCCCAGGCACAGGTAGATGTGGGGCCTCGCTGAAGCTGGGGGTGGGGGTTCGCATCCTCGCCCAGGTTCTACCGTACCTGCTGGTGGCTGTGGGAGTTTCACGACACAGTCGGACATTGCATAGCAGGTGTTCATCAGAGTGGAAGGTTCATGTCTGACACGACCTACCCATCGCTAGTTTAGCATATGTTTGTGTCGTGGACGAAATGTGTGCTGTGTCATCTTGGAAATTTAAAACAAGGTTGTGGTGGCTGGTCAATATCTTTTAAATGCCAAATACTTAATTTTATCTCTAGAAAGGTTTTAATATCTCTTTAAAATGACTAATGTGCAATTATGGTTTTTCTTCCTGATGCGTGTTTTACATTTACTTTTTGCTAATATGAGTACTGAGTAAAAGTAGTCAATTTTGGTTTTAGGTAATGACGTTAATGACACACTGTAGTAACTGATAAGTTTACAAGCCAGAAGTGTGTAAATGTTGCATATGCCTTTAATCACACCAGAATTATATGCTGCGGAACTAGTTAAATTGAGGTAAAAATTAATAAAATCTGATCAGATTATGACTTATACATATCAGAAAGATGGGGTTCACATTGACGCCTCTTGAGGTTTATTTTTGATTCTGTAACATTGAGATTGGGGCCCTTATTCGTACTTCTGACCTGTTAAGTGCTTTTGATGAGCCTGAGATGATGTATTTTCTCCTGAGCTAAGCTGGCCCCTCTTTCAGCTCTTGTTCTTTTAAAGCCTGGTTTTGCTCACATGTTAACATGTACTTGGGTTTTGTTATGTGGTTGTGCAATGTATTTTGATGCAGTGTACTTTATAAATGTTGACATGAAAATAAAGATTAAACATCAGTTTTTCTGGTCATCAGTACATGTGGCTGGTTTTTACCCTTATTTTTCTGGAAAATTTTTCTCATGAGTTACACTGTAAATATGACCAGTGAGATGTAGAATCTTGCTTTTCCATATACACTTGGGTCACACTCCTTTTCCCGGCTGCTCCTATGTGGGACTGGGGGCAGTAGGGTGAGGGCTTTGGAGTGGGTCCTTCCTGTGCCGACTGCTCTGCATACTAAGTTTGCTGTGTGTGTGTGTTGCGTGTGTGTGTGTATGCACACGTGCACAGAGCGCTGCTGCCCTGGATCTGCTGAGCCACGTGTCAGAGGCAGACAGCGACATGGCCGACATTACCCAGGAGCCCCCACGCAGCCTGCTGGAGGACGAGGAGGACGAGGGAGAGGACGTGGTGGCAGACAGGCTGAGCGGCCTGGAGGAGGAGCGCAGGCAGTGTGGGGAGGTGGCCAGCGAGCAGGAGCCTGTCAGCCTCTCTGCTTCCAGCCACATCGCTTCCTCACTGGGCATCAACCCTCACACCCTCCAGGTGGGATCCGCCCCCAGTTAACTGCGTATTCTAACTAGAGGCTGATTGAAAGTGTTTTTTATTTCGTCTGAAAACGAAACCAATCCGAAAGTTACAAATTGACTTTCAAGCAAAGCCGAAAGGTATATTACCCAAACAAGATTTATGATATGTCATGATGCGGTGCCACTTTTATTAATAAAGATCTAACCATTAACATCACTAACCGTTAACAATTTATGAACATCAATACTGTTAATTAGTAATTAAATCCAAACAAATGAGTATTGTAGTTAAACAACAGTTTTTCCGCATTCTCGCCCAGCAAGTTGCTACGCGGTCAGCATACAGCTGTGCTGCTGCACTAAACAGCTGTTCACTGGCCACGCTGGTTTAATTTTCCACTTAGAGTTAGTTCTATAGCAAATTGGAGCGAATTATTAAATAACAGACAAGCTTTGCTTATACGTAAGCTACTGCTGTAGTTACGCCAACAGGCTCGAGCTCAGTATCAATATTGTCAGACTAGTCTCAGTACCAAAACGTGTATAAACTAAAGCAGGACGCCAATGAGTGAATGAACATCCTTCGGACTGCCCAGCGCCGACTGCAGCCCACAGTCAGAGTCAGAGTGACAAACAGGCTACTGTAACATTCTGAAAAACAGACATTCGGTTGACGACCGAAAGTCTATCAATTTTGGCCGAAACAGGAGGGGGGGGGGGGAAACTTATTGTCTTTGGCTGAAACGGAAACGACGCCAAAAGATGTCATTTGTCAATTTTCGGCACCAAAACCGAATTTCGGTCGGCCTCTAATTCAGACACAGTCTTTTGTAGTCGGCAGAACCACAGTGCTGTAGACACGCTGTATTTACGTAATGGGTGTCCGTTAAAGTGATCTTCGCTGTTCTTGGCTCAAGCCACTGTAAACCAGTCTTGCCTGATTGGAGTCAAAGCATGTACCGTGTGGATGTCGTGCGGTGATCGGAGCAGAGGGCCATGCTGTGTGGATGTTGGGCCTGTGTGAGCAGCTGTCACTTGAGATTTACTTGGTGTTCACACAGGTGATGAAGGCCTCGCTGTTTGCTGAGGATGATGAGGGTGACCCATTCCTGGAGGGCTTCAATCGTTCTTCCAGGTTTGAGGATGCACCAGAGCTGGGGTCTCCCCGCGTGGTGCTCTCGGGACCCCAGGGACGATTCTCTGGTAAGGTTTCTGAGCATGTCTGTCTCAGTACAACATGAGGACCATGTACCTGTACGTGACACAAGGTTCTCCTGCCTCCTGAATGCTTCGTCACGTCTGTCTAATAGGTGGGCTACTGCAGGCCCGGTATGCTGTCAGCACCAGCCTGTTTTCGGAGGTCCCCCAAAAGGCACCGCGCCCCTCTGAGGCAGCTCGGCTCTCCTCCTGGCCCTCTCTGGCACCCTCGTTCCTGCTGCCCCCCACAGTGCCCAGTTCTGTGCCAGACATGCCCCTGCGCACAGTGGGCACGCGGCGTCAGCACAGCCTGGTACCACTGTCCAGTTCGGTGACGCTGGGTAAGGGGAAGCTGTTGATGGATGCAGCGCTTTTTGCTGGTCGCTCCTTCCGTGTTGGTTGGGGTCCAGGATGGAAGCTGGCACACTGTGGGGACCGTGTCGGTGCGCCCAGGGTGCCACTGCATGATGCCCAGCGTGATGTCGCTGGCTTCAGCGTCCTGCCCAGGCTGTAAGTCCTTAGGGTCTGTTCGAAATCTGTCCCAAATGAGCTCTGAGAGAACAGCTGTAAAGTCTTACTTTCTTTTACAGAGTAACGGACAAGCCCTTCAAAGTGCATCTGGAGCAGGTGTTGGGCTCGCAGGCCGACCAGTCGGAGGAGGCCCTGGATGTGTTTCGGCAACCCTTGGAGATTGGTCTGAAGTACAGCACTATCAGCACAGACACACCGTGCCCCTTCATCCAGCCGGCGGCCGGTGTTGACGCCCTCCACGAGTATGCAGAGTGGATCCGAGAAGTCGCCAAGGAGCCCGCAACTGTGGACGGTGAGGCTCTGCTTCCTAGTTCTTCTTAGGTACCAGTGACGTCGCACAGCAAGAACCAGGAGCAGCTTTGAAGGACTTGCTGTACTTGTCAGTTTTTAGCATATTTGAATGTAGCTAAGGCAGCTAATGTGTAGGGTTTATAGTTGGACTGTATGTGATTTGAAACTGTCCTGGAATGTTCTCTGAGGAACCCCTGTGTTCTGCTGAAGATGTGTTGAAGCACTGGAAGCTGGTGTGGACCCTCTGTGCTGCCCTGTGGGGCCACCTCCCCAAGGCCGAGGCAGGTGGGCCGAGCGGGGCCTACGCCGGGCAGCTGGAGCGCCGGCGCACCTTCTCCGAGTGGCTGTCCCAGAGCGCCACCCACAGGGTGGAGGAGGAGGTGGCAGCCCACTGTCAGGCCCAGAACCATGTGGAGGCTGTGTTCAGCTACCTGGCAGGACACCGCATTAGTGAGGCCTGCCGCTTGGCACAAAAGTCAGGTGTGTCCCCTTTCCCATGGTGCAGTAGAACAACCTTCGTCACACCTAATTGTGGGGGGGAGTATATTTGGGTGATGCATAGGCTGATGTGTACGATCACCTCACTAACTGGATATGAAGTGGTTTGAATGTGTGCACGTGTGTGTTTTGCTGGGCCCTGTGACGACTGTCCTCTGTCCTCGGTCCGCCTTCCTCAGGGGACCACCGGCTCTCGCTGCTGCTGTCGCAGGCCGCGGGTTCGCAGTGCTCAAGAGAGCTGCTTGCCATGCAGCTGGCGGACTGGCGAAACATGCAGACTGATGCCTTCCTGCATGAAGACCGGCTGCGCATCTTTGCCCTGCTGGCCGGGAAGCCGGTATGACAGAGTCTTCCATGGCGTTCACAAATGCAGACCTCAAAGAACAATCTGAATGACTCCGCTGTGTGCGCTGTGCTGTGTGCGCTGTGCTGTGTGCGCTGTGCTGGATGTAGGCAGAGCAGAGTGAGGGACTGCAGGATGTGACATCTGAGGGATGTGTGTTCATTGGCTGCCTTGTGTTATGTAGATGTGCTGCCTGTTACCTTGTATGTAGCCCAGACCGGTAGCTTGTTCTGGGATGCGGACCTCCTCACGGTAAAATGGTGAATGCACTCAGTAAAGCGGCACGATAACTGGATTTTATGTTCTGATTTGCATGGTATTGCCATTCAGCACAGGACATAGTCATACAGCTACAGTGTCACTTTGAGTCTGTCTTGGTGTTGAACCTTGCGTGTCCTGATGTTGTATTGTAATCCCTCAGGTGTGGGAGTCATCAGACACGTCGGTGAACGTCTGCTCTGACCTGGACTGGAAGCGCTGTGTGGCCATACACCTGTGGTACATGCTACCTCCCACCGCCTCTGTGGCAGACGCCCTCTCCAAATACGAGGCTGCTTTCCAGGTGAGGGATGAGCGTCGTCGGAGCCATTCGCCTAGAAGGGCTGATGAGGGTTAAGGAACTGGAATTCAGTTGCAGAGTCGTGTGAGCGGTGTGGTTTTGGTGTTATCGGCCTGAGTTTTAACTGCTCTTGTGTCTTTCAGGGCTCTGACTGTCAGAAGTACGCCTGTCCTCCTCTGCCGCCTTACCTCGATGGTGATGTGGAGCTGTTTGAAGATGAGCAGCTGGAGGGGGCAGGACAGCCCAAGCGGCCGCTCTACGACATCTGCTACCACCTGCTGAAGCTGTACAGTGACAGGTGAACCTCGTGGGATGGCAGGCTGGTGCTGTGGGGCAGCGCCTCTCTGGCTGTATGGGTGCTGACTCCTGCCTCTGCCCCTCAGACACTACGGCCTGCAGCCACTCCTGGAGCCGTGCACAGTCACCGCTGACCACCTGGACCACCGCCTCAGCTGGCACCTGTGGAACGTGCTGCAAGCACTCAACTACACACACCTGTCCCCGCAGCGCCAGGGCCTCCTACACACCAGCTACGCTGCCCAGCTGGAGAGCGCGGGGCTGTGGGAGATGGCCATCTTCGTGCTGCTCCATATCCCTGACTCCATGTACGTTGTCACCCTTCGTGTTTGGCTTTTGTCTTCCTCCTTCCTTATTGACTTTGTGTTTGGCACCTTATTTCTTCTCCATAGACAAGGTGGGACAGTATTGCTAGTTAAATTGACAGAATAAAGCCTGACGTGTGATTAACATGTTTTGTAGTCTCCGAGAACATGCTGTGAAGGAGATGCTGAACCTGCACTGCCCTCTAGTGGACACAGAGGACTCCACAGCCAGGGAGCGCTTCTTGACGGAGAAGCTGCTGGTGCCAGTGGAGTGGCTCCATGACGCAAAAGCCATACGTGCCCATCGAAATGGAGACAGGCACGGGGAGGCGATGCACCTGTACCGGGCAGGGCGCTGGAGCCAGTGCCACAGGCTCATTATTCAGCACCTAGCCTCAGGTGAGTGCTAGAATCAACAGGGGTTCTTTAGGTACATGTGATGTCTCCCGTTGGCTCCTTCCCCTGACCAGCAAGAACACACAACTTCAACACTGCTTATATCTTCCCATTCAGATTGCATCATCAATGAGAACCACAACTACCTGCTGGAATTCTTGAAAGGTCTAGAGGTGCCCAACCGCAGTGCCCACATCCAGGACTGGGACACGGCTGGCAAGGTCTTCTTGGAATACATCAACGTCATTCAGACCGTGCAAGGCATACAGCAGGTGCTGAAGCAGAAACGATGCCTCCTCACTTAGGTCTCTCAGTTGCTGTTTCACTTTGTTGTGGATGTTATACACTTATGACATTTCAGGTCAGATGTACACAGCCTAGTTTACGTGTTTTGTTGGTTGTCCTTGGTGATAAGTGTTTGGATTGTGACTCAACTTTCCCTCTAAATTCTGATTACTCGGCTTAATTTGAAACCTTTCCATTATGGCTTTGAGTTCACACCCAATTTCCCATGAGTCAGAGCTGGTTAGACAGCTACTGCTGCTCCCCCTCACTGGACCTGCTGTCAGTTTAGAAGTGCCATACCTAGCGGTGTTTTGGTCTCTCTTCAGTACTGGGGTTTAACAGCGTTATAAGGTCTGTAAAATGACTGATCGCCACCCCACCCCCCCATGCACTCTGCTACGCTGAGGTCTGTAGAAGGTGGGTTTGCATGTGGAGAGTGTGATGGCGTGTCTTGGTGACGGCGCGGTCTTGTCCACAGATGGAGGGCTCAGGGTACGAGCTGGAGCAGCTGCACACACAGGTGACGGCCCTGTGCAGCCGAATCGAGCTGATCCCCTGCTCTACCGCCAAGGACCGTCTGGCTCAGTCAGGTAAGGCGTGCTGCTGAGTGTTCCTGCTCTCCTGTCCTGTTCCACATTCTTATCCTACAGGGGTTTAGCTGCTTTGTTTAACAGTCCTCCCTTTTGCCTGTGTGTCTCCTCAGAAATGGCGAAGAGGGTTGCCAACATCTTGCGGGTGGTCCTGAGCTTGCAGCACGGAGCGGACGCTGGCACGGAGCCCCCTCACATCCCCCTGCGCCACTTGGCCCCGCTCATAGGCCAGCTGCCCATGCCTGAGGACTATGCCTTGGAGGAGCTAAGGGGCCTCACCCAGTCATACCTTCGGGAGCTCATTGTCAACCAGTGATGTGAGATGGCAACATCAGGACTGTTTCCTTTACAGATGTGGGCTGCACTAATCATCAGAGTATGTTTTTGTGCTAAACTAGTATACAGGACATTCAGTCTCCTGGGTTTTCTCTGCTTTTGCAGTACACTACTTGCATTCAGCAGAAGATGCTTGTAGGTGCAGCATAAGAAATGAGTTCCTCTCCACAAGGTTTGTTTTATTTTTTAGTTTTTTTGTTTTTGCGATTGGAGAGCACTGTACACGTGTTCCGTAATTATCCAGCAGTCAGACTACATAGGAGCTGTTTACTGGTTGTCCCTGTTTAAAGGGGCCGCCTCTTGCCCTGCCTGCTTGTTTGTAAACATTTTGCGTGACTGTAGCCCCGTGCCCTTCATGTGTAGCACGCTCTGTCCATGCGCCTCTGCACAGCGGCTATTGCCGCAATATTTCAGTTTCAGCTGCTAATTTAAATTGATCTAATTGATTTTGCCTGTCTGCTTTCACAGGCTTGGGTGTGAGGGTGAATCAGTGTGCCTGAGTTTAGCAATTTGAACATGATACAGAATTTAAAACGGGAAAAGCAAAGGCGATGTGCAAGAACCACACGATGTCCCACAAATATAAAATGAAAGCAGTGCATTTTTCTAGGCTCGCGTATGTAATGACTTGTGTTGTATAAATGGGAACTAAAGACTGCTATGATCACACTGGTAGGGGCCGCAGTATATTGGATGGACACTGGAGTGTGTCTATCTTTACAGGCATCTGTAACACCTTACAGGTTTGTTGGGACTATTTTGTACGTGCCTCAGTTTCGTTTGCACTTGTGGAGGTGTGTTGACTAGCAGGTTTGACTTTCCACAAGCTCAGTAAAAACAGATGGTTGTTGGATCTTCACTCCCCATGCAAGTCCAGTGTTAACTGTAACAAGTCCCTAGTTTGATGTACTTCTAAGGGTCATAACTAGAACCTTTTGGGCTGTAAATTTGTATGTAAATTGGCTCCTTATTCTCCAGCTCGAGAAAAGCTGTCTTTCAGCTACCGTGCCTTCTGGGAAGAGGATTTGCTCTGGGTTTGTGACTGATAGACTTTGTATGCATGGTTGTTGGTTTTTATCAAATGATTTAATAAAGCCAATCATTCTATTTTTGTGTTCAGGATTGTCAGTTTGCATTTATCAAGTGTTGGTGTATTTTTACCTAAGAATAAAATGACTAATGGTCTTTTGGTGCTCAGTTATTAATAACCAGTGGTTCAAAATATGAGTTTGCCAGTTCTTTCCTGTTAAAATTCAGACAAGTGTTAACCAATAATCATTTCAACTATTAAAGTTTTCTGGTTAAAATCATTGAATTCTTTGATCAACTCTACCAGTTGTACAAGACATTTGCGCAGTCAATTTTAAAATGAGGGGATTAAATTATACAGGAAACATAAACACTACGATTTCTTTCAACTCGCTGGTGTTGTGACCAAAATTGGTCCCTTTAGACTTGCGATAGGAATTTGGTGTTTCTTTCCATAGTAAATTACCAACCATGTTCCCTCTTTTGCGTTATTTAAAAGCTAAAGCTTTTAATATATTGAGAGAGTTAGTACCGTTACCAGATACATTTGGCTGCCATGTTGTGTATGCTAGTTTGAGTTCTCACACACCGTGCCCCTCACCCACCGTGCCCCTCACACACCGTGCTGTTTGAGGTGCTCACCGTGCCCATCACACACTGTGCCCATTATACACCGGGCCCATCACACACCGTGCTGTTTGAGGTGCTCACCGTGCCCATCACACACTGTGCCCATTATACACCGTGCCCATCACACACCGTGCTGTTTGAGGTGCTCACCGTGCCCATCACACACTGTGCCCATTATACACCGTGCCCCTCACACACCATGCCCATCACACATTATGCCCATTATACACCGTGCCCCTCACACACCGTGCTGTTTGAGGTGCTCACCGTGCCCATCACACACTGTGCCCATTATACACCGTGCCCATCACACACCGTGCTGTTTGAGGTGCTCACCGTGCCCATCACACACTGTGCCCATTATACACCGTGCCCCTCAAACACCGTGCCCATCACACACCGGGCGCTCCTCCCCGCTTTTCCCACAGCCTGCCGACACCGGGTCAGCGGAGCTGCTCTGCTGCATCTCATTTTTCCCCGCACACTTACAGCGCTACATTATTTTATTCTAACTTTGTTTTTTCGTTTTTTCTGTAGGGTCAGTTTCGCTTAACTTGGTCTTCGTGGCTGGCCGAATACGGACTGTATATATATTGTTTTTTCCCGGTGAAGATGCGTTCCTGGCGCGTCCCGCTTCTCATGTGTGTCTCCTTTTTACCAGGTACCGTTACACCGCAGTCTCATCACAGTAACTGAGCATGCTTCACACCGCACGCTTAACACTGCTTAACACTGTAACCGCTGTACTCGACTGAGCATGTGTCTAACACTGACATTTTGTTACATTGTGTCAGTTTTAACGAATGAATAAGATCATGTTGCGCGTTTTGTTAATGTAACTATATGGCAATATAGACAATTATTTGTTAGTAATTAACGTGTGCCCAAAAAAGTCTGTCCCACATATCCGGAGACTTTGGTGAAGTACCAAAGCTGGTCCTCAGCTCACGTGCACTTTAGACGGATTTACGTGCCATCAGGTTTGATGGTAGTGCCCAGCGCGTCCCGTTATACGCTCACCTGTGAACTCGGTTGGCACGGGCACTCGGGGAAAATACGTGGAACTCACCTACAAAAAGCAGTCAGCTGTAAATGATATGTGTGCGTCTTAGTGAGGACGTGTATGGATCGTTTCTATTCGTTTGCAGATTTTGTTTAACCGAGAAAACTGGGCATCACGAACAGGCAGCGCTTTGGGGAATCGCATTCGTGATATGCGGAGTCTGCGCATCAGTTCGTGTTTGCGTCAAAATCACTTTAGAAAGAGACAGAAAAGGCAGCAATCGTCACCAAGAAATGTTCCTGTCACAGGAGGCGTTTTCACACGGCGCTTCTACCTGTATGACGAGCGCTGTGACCTGCATTCATTACTGCGATATTGCTGCAGTGCGGGCAAACGCTGTCACACACGACCTGCGCTCCGCTGTACCACAGAAAACACTTGGTCCGTACACTTCCGTTGTATTTGTACATAAAGGTACTACATTTTTTACAGTAATGGGGATTTGTATTTTTAGGACAGTGAAATTTATCAGTTTGTTATTGTGAGTGATATAATTGCAAGTCCTAATTGTCAGAGGAACTTCACCATGATAACTGCAGATGTGAAATGCATTACATCTTCCTTAAGACATTACATGTTGTCCCAAGCCTTCCAATGATGCACACTGAGAGTCTGTTCTGATCCATTTTGGGGCTGTCTGCTACCAGCACCTGTTGGGTGTAGTCTGGATCTCACAGGTAGCTAGCTGGCTTGGCAGGGTTACATGCCTTGTTAATAGGGGCTGTTGGTGTTACGACTGTGAGCAAGGCATCTACGCATCCTTTTGTGGCTGTGTGTGCAGTTTTGCAGACCAAGGGGCCCCCATCACCATAGTTACAGCAGGGTGCTCTATTCCTACCTGTTTCCTCTGGCTCCAAACTAGTGGAACCTCTGAGATTCTAGGGCAGGGTTTGTGAAAATAAGAGACTGTATGGGACAGCAGAGACAGACAGGAAGGCTTTTAATTTGGTGTTTATTAATTGACTTATTAAATTGATTTATATTGAACATTTTGTTGTGCTGGGTAAAACACTGTTGTATCTTACAGAGTGTGATACAATTTAACCTTACAAAACATTTTCTAATGAGAGGATTGTCTCTGATTTTATCCTTATTACAGTACCTGTGCATTTTCCAGTTTGTTTTTGGCAATTATCTATATGTCTGGACCTCAAAAGTATTTTTCTTCACCTCAATAACTGCCTTTTGATAGATTATGTATTTGTGTGAGTTTTGGTGTCACGATTCTGTACACAAGTGGTATAAACGCAAAAGGGTTTATTACAAGAAACAACAGGTTTTCAATACAATAGGAGTGATACACAGGAAGCAGAAAGTGCTATACACAACCTGATACTACAACAACTGGCAAGGGAGTGAGAGAAGTGAAGGGAGTAAATGGAGACAGGTGCAAACACTGATACAATTAACACAAAAAAAGCAACGCACTAAAAAAAGATAAAATAGGGAAAGGGAGACATTTAGTGGCCACAAGGGGGGCTGGCAGGGAAAGTGTGTGACATGGTATATATATATATATATATATATATATATATATATATGCATGTCCTTGTATCAGTATTACTCCTCACCTTCCATCTAACTGTGTGTGTTTTTACACTTTTGTATCTGTGTAGTGTCCAGTGTTGCTTTTATGTCTAAATATGTATTTTTGTGATGAGAGCTTGTTTGAGTTTGTGTGGGTGAAGTGTCTGCCAGTGTGAAGTGTCCATGTGACTCTTTCCACATGTCTTCTTCTGATTCTTTTTCAGTGTGCAGCTGTGTATATATTTTTTGTGTTTTGCGTGTGCTATCCTTTATGTGCATTTTTGCACCTGCATGTGTGTGCACGTTTATTGGTGGTGCATGCACGTTTATAGGTCTGTGTGTGCATGTGTGCGTGTGTCCTCTCTGCTGCACCCCGATTTCCGTCTTTACTCGAGTTATGTGCTGGAATTGATAGCCTGCAAAGTGCTGAGTGAGCCCACTTTGAGCTTCCAGGAGACCAGTAATGGCAAATAAGAAACCTGTTATCTAATAAACTGCTCAGCCTACGGTCATCTATTCACCCACTGCCATTGTGTCCCCCCCGTACTGCACTCAGCAGCAACCTCCCTCTCCGGCTGCGCACGGGGAACCCAGGGACCTTGCTCGTATACAAAGGCCATGTAGATGGACAACACGTCATGAACATGTGGGGACATTGAGACACCATCATTTACATTTCTCTGGTTCAAACCAGTGTTGCTCATTGTTCACTCGCTGCAGCACATCAAGTTTATCAGAAAAATAAAACTGAAAATACATTTGATTTTTTTAAGTTAAGCCCAGTTTTTTTAGACTTAACACTGTTTTATTCAGCATTTTTAAAAAAGGAAAATGAGGGAAAAGATGCCTGGGGACATTTTTCTCATGCACTTTTTTGTAATGTGAGTGGCTGTTTCGAGATGAGAAGCAGCAGAGGACTGTCTCTGTGTGTGGTATACCTCTCACTTGCCTGTCAGTCATCTGAACCTGAACAGTAATGGCCAATGGCTCTCAGTGGAAACTCATCACAAAACCTGGTCAACCAATGAGCAAGCATGTGTCATACAACGGGCCAATCAAGTCTAAGTCTGTGAATCAAAAGATTCATCCAGGTGTCAATCAGTCATATGAAGGTGATGAGGCTGCTGGGATTGGCATCCACTTAAAAAGACTACTGCATGTCCTTACGGCTTTCTGTTTGCAAGCACTGCACTCTGTAAGTGTTAGACATGCTCAGTCAGTGTTAGACATGCACTCTGTCAGTGTTAGACATGCTCTGTCAGTGTTAGACATGTGCTCTGTCAGTGTTAGATGTGCAGTGCTAGACATGCACTCTGTCAGTGTTAGACATGCTCTGTCAGTGTTAGACATGTGCTCTGTCAGTGTTAGATGTGCAGTGCTAGACATGCACTCTGTCAGTGTTAGACATGCACTCTGTCAGTGTTAGATGTGCACTCTGTCAGTGTTAGACATGTGCTCTGTCAGTGTTAGACGTGCGCTCTGTCAGTGTTAGATGTGCTCAGCCAGTGTTAGACATGTGCTCTGTCAGCGTTAGACGTGCACTCTGTCAGTGTTAGACATGTGCTCAGTCAGCGTTAGATGTGCACTCTGTCAGTGTTAGAAATGTGCTCTGTCGGTGTTAGATGTGCACTCTGTCGGTGTTAGATGTGCACTCTGTCAGTGTTAG